>JAGDQP010026185.1:0-26167 GCA_022664845.1 Lepisma saccharinum
TATAGGGTGTCCATAAAGTCCGTTGCCACCCCGTGTATCTTCGAAACGACTGCGAATATGAGCAAACGCAAAAAACACGTTCTTCATTATTTTGAAGGGCTTGAATTTTGAGCTATAAAAGTTCCACCTCAGACCCCCCAAATTGGGGTACGGGGGTCAACTTGAAAATTTAAAATGGCAAATGGGGTCGAGTAATATATCGTTTGAAAGGTCTCGACAAAAGAAATATTTTGCCGAAAGTTTCAAGTCGCTATGTTGACCCCATCCAAGATAACGGCGGTCACATTT
Source organism: Lepisma saccharinum (assembly GCA_022664845.1). Lineage (NCBI taxonomy): Eukaryota > Metazoa > Arthropoda > Insecta > Zygentoma > Lepismatidae > Lepisma > Lepisma saccharinum. The sequence continues at coordinate 289 of JAGDQP010026185.1, forward strand.
CGTGTCCATAAAGTCCTGTGTAACTTGAAAACGACTGGGATTATAAGAAAACGCAAAAGCACGTCCTTCATTATTTTAAGGGGCTAACATTATTAGCTATGAAGGTCCACTTCGTGTCCCCTAGGGGCAGTAAACGGAGGCCAGGGTCTACGTGAAAATACCAAATGACAAAAGTGGTCGAGTGATACCTAGTGTCAACTGGTTTGATACAAGAAATAATTTGGGGAAACCTTAAAATTTCAAATTGTTTCATATTTCAAATGGCAGTAAGATGAAAGTTCTAAAACGAAATTTCTATTTTTCACTCAGACAAAAATAATCGAGTGCAATATATCGATACCACCACCAACCACGCACCCTAGAAGTTAATAAATAGTGACAAATTATCGCTCGTGACCAAGCAGTGTACCGTAAATAACACAAAGAATGCAGTTTAAATGTCTTACTCATTTTATTTTTAAAATGCCGGTCTGACATTTCCAAAAAAGGTGAAATGTCGGACATGTCCGGTAAAAATCGGACGGTTGGTAACCCTATATGTGGTTGGTACACGCACCTAAGTTTCTCTATTATGTGCCAGAGCTTAGAAGCAGCTTGTACGATAATCTTTGTGCAATATGAGTCTTTCAAGGGAGTTGTAACCTATTGGAATGTATACATTTTGTTTCTCAACATAAGCTTTATATACGACTACTTCTTCCCTCACAGTACATGTATGATTATGTTGCCTGTAAGCATAAGAAATGTTTTTATCATACGGTATATATAATAACAGTTTTCTTAAGTTATCGGGAGAAAGTTTGCATAAAACGAATTCAAGTTTTGATGTTTCTACAATGTAGAAATGTGTCTACAATTGTTAAGTTAATATCTTCCATTAAAATAGAATGGACGAGTATTATAATTGTAAACTTCATTACTATGGTCATAGAGATGGAAATGTTTTGGCGGCGTTTATTCACTATGTAAGCAACAAATGTATCTTTTGGTTTGTTTGGATTGAAGCACAGTGTATCGAATATTATAAACTAGATAAAGAATCCAGTGTGGTAAATAAATAACAAAAAAATATCAGTTTCCATTCTTTTGTTGTATATAAGCAGGATATCCATTATTTTGTCGAACTCATAAACAGAGATCCTCCATGGTAGGAGCAATTCCCATTTTTAAACAACAGTGTATCAAAGGATACAGATTAGAAAAGATTAAAAACATAGCTATGTAACCAGAAATAAGGTAATTTTATTACACAATCAGTTTTGTTTAAGAAGTAAATCTGTCGATGGTTGAGAACGCTTTTTCCACGAAACTTGGCAGAGAAGTAGAGGGCATCAAGAAATGTCCAGAAAATGCATCCGTCCATAAAGACTAACTCTATGGCTTATGGAACTGGCAAGTTCATCGCCGCAGTAACAAACGGTCGCAATTCGATTCTATCCTGGGCAATATCAAGCCAGTTTTCATCACAAACACATATTTCTCGAAGATCTCTTCTAATATTGTCCTCCCAACGACGTCTCGGTCTTCCCAATGGCCTCCTTCCATCCTGCCTTCCAACCAGGATAGAATAAAATCTTCGTTTTTCCCCCATCCGAGCTACATGGCCTGCCCACCTTAGTCGTCGCGATTTCATTATTTTTACAACATCTGGTGAATCGTACAGTCCGTGGAGTTCTTCATTATGCAGTCTCCTCCACTCTCCAGTCATCTCGTCCCGTTTCGGCCCGTATATCATTCTCAAAACCTCATTTTCAAACACACGTAATTAATGTTAATCTGCTAGGGTCGTACTCCAACTTTCGCAACCGTAAACTATTACCGGTAGAATAACCGTACTGTATATTTTAATTTTCTTAGTATTAATCGCGATGTTAGAAGTTTCTGGGCTGAGTAGAAACATGCGTTCCCCGATACTAAGCCACTTTTTATTTCTTCCGTGACCTCATTTTTGCTTGTTACGTATGCTCCCAAGTATTTAAATTTGTTTACTTTCTCTATGATCTCATCCCTAATCCTTAAGCTTTTATTTTCATCATTCACTGTGTTTCGGCTTGTTATCATGTATTTTGTTTTATCTATGTTTACCTGTAGACCTATCTCATCGCACGCTTCTACTAAGGCATCGGTGTTGCTTTGTAGTGCATCTATATCGTCCCCTATTAAATCTACATCATCCGCGTATACAAACAGTTGAATCAAACCATTCAATGATAGTCCCTTTTTGTCCCTTTTAATTTTAAAAATCGCATATTCTAACGCAAAGTTAAACAGTAGTGGTGACAAGGCATCGCCTTCCTTCAATCCGTTGCGAATCTTGAAACTATCTGACATATTATTACGTATCCGTACTGTGCTCATGGGGTCGCTGAGACACATCTTCACTAGTTGTACCAATTTTTTCAGAATTCCAAATCGTATCAGATACTGTATAACTTTTCCCTTTTGATAGAATCATATGCTTTCTTAAAATCAATGAATAGCTGATGAACCGTCCCAAACACTGTATTCCCATTTCTTCTTCAAAATTGGTTTAAGGCGAAAATCTGGTCCAACGTGTATCTATTTCTTCTAAATCCACATTGGTGATCTCCAATTATTTTATTCTACGTATTCACATAGGCGTGTTAACACAATATTCCTTAATACCTTGTAACAGGTTGGAAGTAACGAGATTCCGTGGTAATTATTACAGTCCGATTTATCACCTTTTTTGTAAATCGGAACTATTATTGAGGTTTTCCATTCCTTTGGGAGCTCCTCCTTTCTCCATATAGTACTTATCAATTATGTAGTTCCTTGATTAGTGCCGTTCCTCCTGCTTTAATCAATTCGGCTGGAATATTTTCGTGATTTGCAATTTATTAATTTATTTACCGACATTTCGATCTCCATCTTACTAGGTTCGGGTTCGGGAATCCACGGTTCTGCGGTATGGATGTCAAATTCCTCTGTTTGTTCCCCGTTGTGTACATTAAGAAGTTTGACGAAATAACTTTTCCACACATCGACAATTCTAGTCGGATCAGGCAGAAGATCTCCGCGTTCATTTCTAATCATTCCTAACCTCGCCTGGTAACCTTTTCTTAACGAGTTTACCCCTTTGCATAGATGTCGTATGTTATTTGTCTTCCCGTTTTCCTCAATCTCCTGAATCTTCTGGCGCAGAGGTAAAAAATCTTTTTCATAAGAATGTATTTTCTAAGTTTAAAACCAAGCGGCCGTAGCTCAGTGATAGAGCATAAGCATAGGAATCTGAATGTCCTGGAAACGATTCCAACAGCCGCCCATTGTGTCTGAGCTTTTTTCCAGAGCCTTTTCTCAGTTATACCACAAACACATACCGGGATAGTATCTATAAACTAGGCCCTGCTTGGAAGAATATCTTCCAACACCTTCTCCCCTACCTGGTCATAGGTAAATTGAAATCAGTCTGAAAACACACCATTGTTTGTAAAACTCTTAAAGTAATGGGGAACAAATACACATTAATGGATACTGGATGGAATGCACAAAAATTAGAAGTTACATTCGTGATCACCGCCATCTTGAAGTCAGCCATATCAACGACTATATTTTTAAATAGGAAGGAGGCGTGTAATATATAAATCTTTGCTGGATTTTTTTTTTCGCAGAAATGCATGAGTGAAGGCAGTTTTGTGCGTAGTTGAGCGAAATTAGCATTCATAGTTCATTGGAAAGTCTGGAAATGCTATGTTCTTTTTGAAACAGTCCAAGAAATGAAAACACCCGTCCTGATGCTAATGACCTTTCTACCACTCATGAATATGTCATATGTATCACCTAATGACTTCTTTTTGTTCCCAAACATTAAAAAGAAGATGCGTGGTGAGCGATTTGTGTCGCTTAAGTCAGTTGTTGAAGCATTCCGAAGAGTGGTTTCTGACGTACCAGACTCCGAGTGGAAAAAAATGCTTTAAAACTTCGTTTGAGTGTGTGCAAAAGTGTATTGATCTTAAAGGTGAATACTTTGAAAAGCAATGAAGCCATTTCCAAAATTTTACATATCTTTTTTTTCATTTTGATTGCAAAAACTTCTCCAACAGCTCTCGTACTTTACTATTTTGCTAATTCATTGTTGAAAACTATGCGTCGCCTACGATACTGTAAAGCTTAATTTACCATATATTGGCAACGCATAGAGAACAATTGTTCCGGATACTACATATCTTAATAATTAATATGCAACCGAGTATAGGTTACTTGTACTACATAAACGCAACTGTCATCGTTTGTGATTTTATACCACTCGAATGTTGATGGACGATTTTTACGGACTTTTCTTGGGGTCCCCAAATCTTGCAACGTTAAGTTTTTTCCCGCCGTTATACAATGCACAATATGCAAGTCGGGTGGAAATAGAATAGTCCATTGTAACTTTCATATATTTCTATATATTTACTTATATATTTTAAAAACATATTTTAATATTTTTTTTAAACATGAACTTATTTCGTCGTTAAATAAATATACTAGACTGTAATGATGTTGCGTTTAACTGGTTGAAGAACACTTTAGGATTTGGGTCACAAAACATTAGTTGAAACAAAGTATCCGAACACCGAAATAACTTTAAAAAAATAATAAAAAGAACTATTTAAAGACGGTTTACTTTAACAATTTTTACTAAAAAGTATAAAATAATTTTGTTTATGCATGACTAAAAAGAAAAGTATAAGGCGTGCCTATTGAAGAATTGATAAAGTTTTTGTATATGAGAGCGCGCCCAATGCTTTTCTTTGTAGTCATGCATAATTAAAATTATTTTTTTTTTACTTTTTCGTACGAATTGTTCAAGAAAAGTATATCTAAAGTTTTTTATATTATTATTTTATTACAATAAAATGTATTTAAGTACCCATTCATAGCCCTTTTAAAGTGGAGGCCCCGGCGTTAGTTAAGCTTACCTGTACTTGTAATTAAGGATTCAGTTTCTAAGATCGTACCTATTAACTCTGTCCTGAGTCGTAGATGTCTGAAGATCGTACGTAAAATTAAAATTCAAGAAGCTTTAAGATGTAAGTTATAGACCTAACGTTCTACCATAAAATTATTTTCAGAGAAAGATATCGATCTTAAAAAATATCGAAGTATCGAGCTCATTAGCTGATGTATCGATCGATTTCGAGGTGATATCGATGTATCGAAAGTGTCGAGAACCCATCTTTACTAAATTCTTTGACATTTACTAACCGTCCATTAACTACTTTCTTTCACGACGAAGATAGTTAATTACTTAATATATTTCTTCAGGCTGTAGCAAATTCCTCAATTCGTACCAGTAGGTGCATTGATACAACTTACTATTTCACATATGTAAGATTTTTAAAGAAAAAAAAAAGACATCCTTTATATTATATTGGTAAAATAGTGTTTTCCCTTTAAAAATACTACATCAACACAAAATCATCAATAGCACACTCATCATAGCCCACTGCTACCCACATAGCAAAATGACGTCCCAGGGATATCTGACGGATCTCCTGTTTAAGTCCCGTTTACATCCATGGGACGTATAGTTATAATTAATCCTTCGTATAACTATACGAAGGCATATCCTTCGTGTAGTTATAATTAATTAAGTAATAATAATAGTACGGTCGATTTAATTTATAGAAATTCCAGGTAGGTAATCCCGCACGGCTTTCCGGGGGACATCCAGGAGACAACCATAAGGGATGAACTGTTTGTATTGCCCACAGAGTTATCCCACGGATGTCCTTAGGACATTGCTATGGGAGCAGGACCATTCTGACGGTAATGGGATCTAAATGGGACGTCCCAGGGACGTACTCTGCTATGTGGGTATTGTCACAACGTTTTTCACATAATTGTCCTAAAAATGGCAGAAGAAAATACAAAGCGGAAAAATGGCAAGCAGAAAATTTTGTAGATGTAAAAGAAATGGCAAGATCATATTAAGAAAAGGTGGATAAGTGGGATCGAAAATAGCTTGAAACAACAGTTCGAAGGAAAAAAAACAAATATTTCATTGCAGAGGATATTTAGTTCCTCTTTCTTATAACTAGATTTCAAAGGACGCACGGCAGTGCATGCAGCCAAGTTCCGCGCGTCACAAAACGTCAGCACTGACAGAAGCATGTTATACAGGAACAAGAGTTTGTGGTTAAATCGGCGATTTCGAGGCCCCATAAAAAAATGTTGAAGATGAGTCTTGAGTCATTGAAGTTAAGGAGATATAGAAAGTATGTGTAGGCTTGCAAAATTTCATATTCGTAGCTTGAAACATATTCGAGTTGTGGACCCCTGAAATTACGTATTTTAGGCTAACTGACATTCATTCACTCACTTATTAACTCATCATATTGTTTAGGACGTTCGGAATAAACTAGAAACATGATTTTTTTTTCATGAAGGTGGAGGGTGATATGTTAGTAAAGGAAAAATTCCGACATTTTGAAAAAGTCGCCATCTTGGATTCAAAATGCCCGCTAAATGTAACATTTCATCAAATTCACAGCCTAAACTGCTGAAGCTAGAAAAACGAAAATTGGTATGAAGGTACATCATCATTAGTAGGTTAAGAAAATATTACAAAATGTTGACAAGGTCGCCATTCTGAATCCAAAATGGCCACCAAAGTAACATTTCCATAGAACTTCCTAAACGGCTGGAGCTAGATGAACTAAATTAGTAGGACGGTACATCATCTTTAGTAGTTTACGAGAATATTACAAAATGTCTCCAAAGATGCCATCTTGGTTCCAATGGCGGACCTCAAAAAATAATTTTCCACTCCTTTTAATATAGATATATCAAATTTGGCATAAAGGTGTATTATCAAGAGTGGTCTAGGAAAATATTATAATATTTTGAAATAGTTACCATCTTGGATTCAAAAATGACTTCCCAAGAAACATTTTCACACCGTTCGAGTAGAGAAGTTAAATATTGTATGAAGGTTTGGAAAATGTATTTTTGAGGTCCGCCATTGGATCCAAGAGGATTGAATCCGCATCTGCAATGATCGCAATATCGTCGGCGTACGCAACAATCGCAGTCACCTCGGGCATCTCGTTCAACATCTTAAGATACTGATCAATACAAATATCCCAAAAAATTGGACCACATATCGACCCTGTGGACATCCTTTATTTGGTATTCTCGTCAATTTTTCTCCTGGGGCACACAGGTTAACTATTCTGCTTTCACAGTAGTTCCCGAGCACCCTTATTAAGTAATTTGGTATGCCAATCTTCTTTATATTGTCGTAGAGGGCCGACCACCACAGGTTGTCGAAGGCCCCTTTAATATCAATGAATATTGCTATCACATATTTTCCATCTACCTCCTTCACCCCCTTATAAAATTTGTTTAGTGCATCCTGAGTGGACCTTCCCTTCTGGAAGCCAAACTGAATCTGGTCTTCCTCGAGTCCGGTCCGCGAAGCCTGAAGCCGGTTGATAATGATTTATTAAAAAAAATCCAACTACATTTAGGAGGCAGATAGGTCTATAGGATCTTGGATTACTGTAGGTTTTTCTTGATTTTTCAGAAATATTATAAGGTTTGCCTCTTTCCATTTGTTAGGGAATCTCCCTTGCGCCAAGTACTCTGTGAGGAGTCTCGCCAGGTACGGTGCCCACAAATGTTTGGATTGTTTATAAATTTCAGATTTTATTCCATCGGGACCCGGAGCTTTCTTATTTTTTAAGGTTTTAGTTGCAGTTCTATTTCGTAATTGCTTACTGTTAATCTTTTCCCTAAATATATCCCGCCATTCTAATTTCTTCCAATATGTTATTAATATTTCTTCTGACGTTTTGGTGTTCTTCCATCTCATCTTCTTCATCATCCTTAGGTATTAGTTCTTCTAATAAAAAAATTGCCGACTCCCTTCATGTTTCTGTATATGATCCATCAGCTTTTTCCAAAGTTGTCAGGGTGGTTGATGTTGTTTTTCCCATACATAATTTGTACGGTGTTCCCCATGGATCTAGGGACAATTCAGTACTGACAAAACCTTCTCAGGATTTCTTCTTTTTAAGATTAAGTTTTTCTTTGTATTCGTTTTTTGAGAGTCAATATTGTTCTAATTTTCGGCTTCTAAGCTCCGGGTCACGTACTGGTTGGTAACTTTTCCGTTTGACTCTGGCAATTCTTCTCAATCTTTCGAGTTCGGCACACCAAAACGGAGCTGTTACATTTGTTTTCCTTCCTGTCTGCGGTGGACAGGAGACCGCAATTGCTACTTTAGTTACCTCTTCAATCTTCGACGCCATCCACATCCGGTTCAATATCGAGAAGGATTACATTTCTCCCAGTTTATTTTGTTTACACTATACTTAAAGAAGTCCTGGTCCTCAGTAGCACCGCGCGCTACATTATCCTTTTCTACTTCAAATATGATTGCGTTATGATAGCTGTCTGTATAGCCATCAACTACACGCCAGTTTAGTATTGTCAGTGTAACGTCTATATTTGTTTCTGCACCCGTGCGGAACTTGGCTGCATGCACTGCCGTGCATGTTGATACAAATACAAGTCATTACTTTCTCATTTTATTTCTTTACAACAACAACAAAAAAATCATTGCAAATAAAATTGTATTTACGAGTTCAGAATCAACGGAAATTTCCCCTTCTGCGAAAAATAGCCATGTTAGAACAAATCCAGTGGCGTCCTTGATATACTTGCTAAGTATCGAAATCGATCGATATCTCAGCTAATAAACTCGATACTTTGATACTTTTTAGACTAATATCTTTCTTTGAAAATAATTTTATGCTAGAACGTTAGATCTATAACTTAAAGCTTCTTGAATCTCAATTTTACTTACGACCTTCAGACATCTATGTCTCAGGACAGAGTTAATAGGTACGATCTTAGAAATTGAATCCTTAATTACAAGTACAAGTCAGCTTAACTAACGCCGGGGGCGATCAGGATTTTAAGGACCTCCACTTTATGAAGGCCACGAATGGGTACTTAAATACATTTTATTGTAATAAAATAATAATATAAAAACTTTAGATATACTTTTCTTGAACAATTCGTACGAAAAAGTAAAAAAAAAATTTTAATTATGCATGACTAAAAAGAAAAGCATTGGACGCGCTCTCATATACAAAAACTTTTATCAATTCTTCAATTGGCACGCCCCATAATATTATTTTTATTCATGCATAAACAAAATCATTTTATACTTTTTAGTAAAAATTGTTAAAGAAAACTGTCTTTAAATAGTTCTTTTTATTATTTTTTTAAAGTTATTTCGGTGTTCGGATACTTTGTTTCAACTAATGTTTTGTGACCCAAATCCTAAAGTGTTCTTCAACCAGTTAAACGCAACATCATTACAGTCTAGTATATTTATTTAACGGCTAAATAAGTTCATATTTTTTAAAAAAAATATTAAAATATGTTTTTAAAATATATAAGTATATAGAAATATATGAAAGTTACAATGGACTATTCTATTTCCACCCGACTTGCATATTGTGCATTGTATAGCGTCGGGAAAAGACAACGTTGCAAGACATAACGGACCCCAAGAACCATAGTGAACTGAAGAAAAGTCCGTAAAAATGGTCCATCAACATTCGAGTGGTATAAAATCACAAAAATGACAGTTGCGTTTATGTAGTACAAGTAACCTGTACTCAGTTGCATATTAATTATTAAGAAATGTAGTATCCGAAACAATTGTTCTCTATGCGTTGCCAAATATATGGTAAATTAAGCTTTACAGTATCGTAGGCGACGCAAAATTTTCAACAATGAATTAGCAAAATAGTAATGTACGAGAGCTGTTGGAGAAGTTTTTGCAATCAAAATGAAAAAAAAGATATGTAAAATTTTGGAAATGGCTTTATTGCTTTTCAGAGTATTAACCTTTAAGATCGATACACTTTTGCATACGCTCAAACAAAGTTTTAAAGCATTTTTTCCACTCGGAGTCTGGTACGTCAGAAAGCACTGTTCGGAATGCTTCAACAGTTGATTCATGCGACACAAATCGCTCACCACGCATCTTCTTTTTAATGTTTGGGAACAAAAAGAATTTATTAAGTGATAAATCGGGTGAGTACGAACAATGAGTCATTAATTCAGCATGTTTACTGGACAACGAATCAACAGTTGTGTGTGCTGAGTGGGAAGCTGGCATAGTTGTTGTGAAGAATGGTTCGACGATTTGGGTTTGTTTACACAATTCATTGATGACCTCTGGCAAACAAATTTTTCTATACCACTCAGCATTTACAGTCCTTCTATCTTCTAAAGCTATGGTTGCCACATGTCCGGTATAACGGAAGAAACAATCATTTGCTTGGCAGCACTCATCGAACGAACAATTTTTGTTGGTTTCGGCTCACTTTGAAACACACAAACAGTGGATTGCTGTTTAGTTTTGGGTTCCTAGGAATACATCCAACTGTCGCCTCCTGTACACCAAATTTGACTAACCTCGGTTGAAATTTTTTAGTATTTCTTTACATCACTTGATACGAGCCTGTTTATTGAGTTTCGATCAAGTTGTGTGGGATCCAACAGCGGGAGAGCTTCCGTACGTTAAAGTAACAATGCAAAATTATATGTATTGCTTTCACGTCAGTGTTCAAGGATGCCTAAATCTCACGGTATATCACATGTCGATCTCTCTCAATCATGCCACGCACAGCATCAACATTACTGACGACAGACGTGGATGGATGACCTTCACGAAATTCATCACTGAGAAATGTGCGACTACACTGGAATTCGGAAAAAACAATTGTGCATAGTTCTATTAGATAGTGCTTCACCCCACAAAACCAAACAAAGTCGCTTGATGGATTGTTTTGGTGTTAAACTACATTTTAAAGCGTAAAAAATCATTACCCAAAAGTTTTCACGCGAATTTCTATTTCTCAAACAAAACTACTTTTTCCAACTGCTGTAAAAACAAAAACAAATACAAAGGCGTAAACAAACAGTCAAAGATAATTTAAATATAGAAAGGTCTATTCTTCCGAACTTTATAATAGCGGAACACTAGTGCCACTACTAGTATTGGTAGTATTTTGAAGAAATGTTTCCAGCAACCCTCGTACATGTTCATTTCGATTTGTGAATGCAATTAATTATACGTTGTTGCAAATTCAGCTCTATTGTTAACAAAAGGGATTGCTAATTCAGGTAGTCTAATAATCGAGAGATTTAGCAATGTCACTGTGTTCATATCGCAATGGTTTTATTAATTATTATTATGGTAATTTGTATTGCAATTCTCGCAATACATCATTATCAATAGTTTTTTGTGTTCTCAACCCATGGTATATAGCTGTTCACAAATCAGCTATGAGAATATGGTAATTCAGACCATATTATAGTTATTCCAACCGTATCTTTTTTTTTCAATGTACCGGTAATCGACAATCAATCGATAGGTACATCGCAATCTATCTTGCAACAGTCAAAGATATAATTACGAATGAAGTGTAAAAATAAGAAAAGGTAAGTTGAATTTAAATAGTTCAATACGAGTTATCGAATTAAATAAAATAAGACTAGTCTTTATGGTATGTGTGAGCTCAGGAGGGGTGGAGGTGCAGTTTACCTTTACAATTCGTACAATCTTCCGCGTACACCTTGCGAAGTCCGAAAAAAATATTAGTTGGAAAACCTTAAAAAAAAATAGGTCTTTTAAAGGCTACCGACTTATGAGCGTTGTTCAAATTACCAAAATTAACATATGTGAAAATAGCTAAAATTGTGAGATTTTAACGTAATCGTGTGCTTACAAGTCAATCAATGGATGATTAAGAGTGCTTTTTCTACCAAACTTGGCAGAGTACTAGAAGACATCAGTAAACGTCCAGAAAGCACGATTAAAATTGCTATCGTCTATAAAGACTGCCGCAGTGTCCAAAAAAACTTATTAATAAGAATAAGTAGTTACAGTCTGATCTAAGTCTGAAAATACATGTTTATTTGTAAAATGCTTAAAAGAATGGGAAACAAATACACATTGATGGATGCTAGGTGAAATACACTATCAGTTAGAGGGTACATTCGTGATCTCCGCTATCTTGAATCATCCATGATATTTTTAAAAATAGGAACAGGACCGTGTACTATATAAAACTGAGCAAGAGTTACACCAGAATTAAGTTACATGGGTGAGGTCAGATTTGTCATTAATATTTGTGAGAGATAATAAGATGTGACATTAGTATGCGTAGTAGATTCAGATGTCTGCAAATACTCTGTTGTTTTCTTAAGTAGTGCAAGAAATTAAAACCAAATGTACATTCAACTACGCACAAAACTGCTCTCACCCATGTATTTCTGGGGGGGGGGGGATCTAGCAAAGATGTATATATTACACGCCTCCCTCCTATTAAAAAAATAGTCGTTGATAAGGCTGACATCAAGATTGCGGCGATCACGAATGTAACTTCTAATGTTTCTGCATTCCACCTAGTATCCATTAATGTGTATTTGTTCCCCATTACTTTAAGAGTTTTCCAGACAATGGTGTGTTTTCATACTGATTTGAATTTACTTATGACCTTCAGACATAGTGTAGCGGAGAGGGTGTTGGAAGATAATCTTCCAAGCAGGGCCTAGTTTATAGGTACTATCCCGGTATATGTTTGGAATGACTGAGAAAAGGCTCTGGAAAAAACTCAGACAGAATGGGCGGCCGTTGGAATCGTTTCCAGGACCTTCAGATCCCTATGCCAATGCTCTATCACTGAGCTACGTCCGCTTGGTTTTAAACTTAGAAAATATATTCTTATGAAAAAGATTTTTACCACTGCGCCAGTCTTTATGGACGAATGCATTTTCTGGACATTTCTTGATGTCCCCTACTCCTCTGCCAAGTTCCGTGGAAAAAGCGTTCTCAACCATCGACAGATTTACTTCTTAAACAAAACTGTGTAATAAAATTACGTTCTTTCTAGTTACATATGGTAGCTATGTTTTTTTCAATCTTTTCTCATCTGTATCCTTTGATACACTGTTGTTTAAAAATGGGAATTGCTCCTACCATGGAGGATCTCTGTTTATGAGTTTGACAAAATAATGGATATGCTGCTTATATTCAGGCATTCAATAAAATAATGGGAACTGAAATTTTTTTATTTGTTTTATTTATCACACTTAATTCTTTATCTAGTTTATAATATTCGATACACTGTGTTTCAATCCAAACAAAGCAAAGATACATTTGTTGCTAAAAAAAGTGAATAAACGCCGCCAAAACATTTCCATCTCTATGACCATAGTAATTAAGTTTACAATTATAATACTCGTCCATTCTATTTTAATGGAAAATATTAACTTAATAATTGTAGACACATTTGTACATTGTAGATACATCAAAACTTGAATTCGTTTTACGCAAACTTTCTCCCGATAACTTAAGAAAACTGTTATTATATATACCGTATGATAAAAACATTTCTTATGCTTACAAGCAACATAATCATACATGTACTGTGAGGGAAGAAGTAGTCGTATATAAAGCTTATGTTGAGAAACAAAAATATACATTCCAATAGGTTACAACTCCATTGAAAGACTCATATTGCACAAAGATTATGGTAAGAACTGCTTCTAAGCTCTGGCACATAATAGAGAAACTTAGGTGTATGGACCAATCACATATAGGGTTACCTACCAACCGTCCGATTTTTGCCGGGCATGTCCATCTTTTTAACTTTTTTGGAAATGTCAGGCCGGCATTGTAAAAATAAAATGAGTAAGACATTTAAACTGCATTGTTTGTGTTATTTACGGTAAACTGCATGGTCACGAACGGTAATTTGTCACTATTTATTAACTACTAGGGTGCGTGGTTGGTGGTGCTGTCGATATATTGCACTGGATTATTTTTGTCTCCGTTCGCGAAACTGGCAAGACCTAACACATCAGCAGTAATATTTTTGCCTTTAAGCTCCCCAAAACTTTCACCACTGGATAAAAAGGTACATAACGAACGTGATTGCGCCTAGAAAAATTGCTGATTGCTGGAATTTCATTGTGTTTTAAAACGTCCGGCTTTATTCGCAGTTTTGTCCGACATTTGACGATTTCCAGTTGGTAACCCTAATCACATATGATCTACGTCAAGTGCAACAAGTATTCAGCAGAATATAACTCAACGTACAGTGTGGGAACGTAATACACCGGGAATTTTCCAGGGATGTTTGTACATAAAGAAAAATTAGGAAGAGAATTTTAGTCCCTTGAGTGGAAATTCCGCTGCGTTTCGGATCTAGAGGCGTAGGAAAATGAGTTTTAGAGCATTAAATTTCCAATACCATAAACGGTAAAACTTATGTGGCATGCTATCGTAAAAGACTATTAAACTTGTTCTCTGCAAAAATGTATATTCCAAAATTGTGAGATGGGTGCGCAAAAGATTCTTCAATACAAATAGGGGATTCGCAGGAATTCTCTAAGAAAAGATAGATTGAAATGAGCATGATTAAGACAACTTCCCGTATGATCATATTGTTAATCGCAACTCGAAACGGGTAATGATATTTTCTCTAATTGATAACAAATTAATCGTTCTTTGAATTGCCTAATTCTCACTCCATGTTTCTTATCCAATCACGCATTATTTTTAATAGTTCGACATACACAAATAAACGAATCTACTCGAGATATCGACTTGGAGCAAACGAATCATTGTTACCTGCTGCAATATCGACCCATTCATGCTAATTTCGACCCACATTTACTTCATAAAGACTTCTGGGAATTCTGGACTCCCTTTGGGAAATCCGTTGGCCACTCGTTGCACAAGACACACGTATTGTTGGATAAGGCAGGTTTGAAGTGTGACGATAGCATGCCACCTGACCTTCGTTGTTAATGTTATTGGAAAAATATCAAGCCCCACGCTTTCGGTAGCCTGTAGCTCCGAAATACAGCGGAATTTCTACTTTAGTGGCAAGATTTTTCTCCTCATTTCTTTATGGTACTATCGAAGTTTGTTAGTGCATTACGTTGCCATCCTGTAAAGTGGAAGGCAACCAACAGTCGTACAGAGAGTACATTGAAATTTCTCTAGTTTGTTAATCATAGTGTCTGATAATATAACATTTTCTTTCCTTGAAGGACAATCTTGTTAAAAGCAACTGAAATATCGGTGGCATCCCACTTCATCGCTTCTCGAAAGGGGGCGTGGTTTGTCCCACTTCATCGCTCGTGATGAGGAATGTTACTTTTCCTGGTTATGGGCTCCCATTTCATCGCTCGGAGGAAACAAACTAGTTCGAAACAAATGAGCAGTTGCAAAAGTGAAACATATAAAAATAAATAAAGAAAAAAAAACAACGAATCAGCAGATACAAAAGTAAAATATATAATAAAATAAAGAAAGCGTAAACAAATCAGCAGTTGCAAATGTGAAGTATATAACAAAATGAAGGAAAAGAACATAAACCAACAGTTTCTCTGGAAACTAATCCCGATTCTACGGAACGATGACACGCAATACACCTGGAAGTTTGTAATGGACGAAATGGATCTACTTATACAACTCATCCAAGACAACCCCCCTAGGTGGCTCATACAGGAGCCTTGTCACGCTTTTATCGTTGCCATGAAGCAAATCATCATTGCAGGAAAGAAATGAGCACTCACTCAAGTTTAACCATATACCCAAGGTATCGAAAGACTCGACCTAAGTCTCTTATAGCGGCAGCTATTCTTCAATCGAGATCTATATACTCCATTTTTTCTGCTTATCATTCACATTTAGTTCTGCCCGTAACTACAGTATGTCGTAATGTAAAACATCTTCCCTTAATACAGTGGTGGGTTCGACAGCGCTTGAACGGCATTTCGCAACTTTCCGGACTAATTTATTTGTGCCACCCTTCTGCCATATTTGTGGTTCTGTGCTTCCGCCCAAAACAATTCCAAATATCTTTGACAGTGCCATTTTCAAACCACTGCTGCACGAAATAGTCATTAAACTTTTGCACTAATTCTATAGCCGGTGAGGTTTCCATTATTTTTAACCATCCATCGTCAACATCCATAGGAGGCAAAAAAAGTTAAAGCTGCCATCATCCCTATATGTTGCCTCATTTCCTCATTATCTGTGTACAGTTTTATCATTCCGAGATCCTGCACTTTTCTCCACAAACACTGATTAAAGTGAAAGTTACAAGCTTGCAACTTGCACGCGGGAAATGTTTCTCGAACAGAAGTTTCAAAATCTATGGAGAACTAAAGGCTTGATGCCATATCCGGTTGGTTGCCATAGCAGCGGCGGGGGTCAAGTCTAAACAACAGTGAACAGTGAAGTAAGTTTGATGGTAGGAACGTAGACAGTAACTTGTGGAAGTAATGGCTGATTTTTTTTCTTTTTCTGGTTTTCATCCTTTGAAAGCGACATGTCTCTCTCTCAGTGTAACGTTTGCAATCTGGTACAAAGCACATACCCATGATGAATTATTATTATCGAAGAAACTACATAAACCAACCACTGTTGTTTAGACTTGAACATGGCGGGTTACCATGACAACCAGCCGGATCTGACGGAAGACTTTTGTGGTCTATTATCCTAACCTTGGGATCCCATGCAGGCAGAATCGATTTTGTAAGTGAAAAAAGTTTAACGTAGCTTTCTTTTTCTCTGCTGGGCATTAGACAATAAAGTGTTGGTCTGAATATGCCCTCAACCTCAGCATGAAATGTGTACAATTGATCAAAGTATTTCGGACTTATTTTGAATGTTCCGTCGCCGATCACAAGACTACTTTCATACGAACCCAACATGCCCAATTTGATACCCAATCCAATCAATCTGGCGACTGTGTGAGAATACTCAACAAATTATACAAACTTTTCTCCGTCTGATGTCTTCAATATGTTTTCTGGAAACATGTTTATTGAATTGTGTACGAAGGACTTACAGTTTTCCTATCCATTACTGGTTGTTGGTCCTTTTCCTCACGTGAGGACAGTATTCAAAGCAAATCCATTCACATATATATGAAATCTACCTTTAAAATTAAAATTAATTACAATAACAAGTTAATATACACGCACCCTTAAAGCGTAAACATACGTAGATCAAACAACGAAGTCAAAAGAGAGACACTAAACACGCACTACATTAATAATTATATACACGCAACGTATGTTTATCAGCCAAAGACTACTACATCGAAGTTGACACAATCTATGAATAACTTCGAAAAAGTGAACAGTAGTCACGCTTACCTTCCCGTAAATGGTGGAGAAGTTCAGGATGAAATGTAAACAAATGGACGGTTTTCATTGGTCGAGAAATGGACCCATGAGAACCAAGTACGCAATCGTACTTGCAATAATGAAAAATTACGTAAACGATAGAAAATTATTATCGAATATTGCGGTAATGATTAAGTTATTTAATGGAGAAAATAATTAAGGGAATACTGAAACAGTAAAACTAGTGAAGTATACGAGCGATACTGAAACAGTAAAACTAGTGAAGTATACGAGCGATGAAATGGGAGTTTATAACCAGGAAAAATACACATCGTCATCACGAGCAATGAAGTGGGATAAATCACACCCCTTTTCGAGAAGCGATGAAGTGGGCATAAATCGAAATATCAACTGGGGACGATTCGGTCCTAGAAGAAAGTGTTAGTATCGGTAGTATTAAGCAGAAGTATTAGAAATTCGGTAGTATTAGGCGGAAGCCATCAGTATTTGATGGAAGAACCACCTGTTATTGTTGCCGTAAACTACAGTGAACCGCGTGGTCAATAAAAAATATTTTTTCTAACCTAGGCTAATCAATGGTTAGTGAATTTTAGAAAATTTGAAATTGCTTATATGTATATAAAAAAAAAGAAAATAGTTATTTTTCTAAAAAAAATCATCCCGCCGGAAATCGAACCTGGACCCCCGGATCAGATGTCTGATGCTCTAACCACAACACTAAATTGATGATTCCCAAGCTGTTGCTTGTCAGTGTAATTTATGGAGTAGTCCTTCAACGACTCGGTCCATGTAGAAATTATTAGCAAAACTGATGACGACTTCCGCCTTATATTACTCGTAAGTGGGGCGAGACAAGTAATCTTTGAACCACACAAGAGGGGTTTTTGTTGATGAAATTGTGAAACTGAGACACACAAGATACTCACAAAGACAGTATGTTGGCTAGAATTGATCAAATCACCATCGAATAATCAATCGGTGGTTGTTTATGAAATCGTTCATACAATTACTTTGCACATTAAAACTGACCAACTATCATGAAATTGTAAGAACAAAGGCATTCTCCTCACTAGTGGCCACCATTTTCACAATTAGTTCGCCTGCTATCTAGCGGTAGAATTATGAATTTCCCCATAATGTGGAAACACCCTTACAGTTAGGTACCTATATGAGAAAACACTTGCAGTGATGGTAGAGACGCTTTCAAAACAATTACTGCACGATGAGTGATGTTTGGACAGGCAAATACGCTAAGCAATTCAAGATTTCTCGCATGAAATGGCAATTGTTCTAACAGAGAAACTGATATATTATTCAAATAGTTGAGATGAACCTTTCTTAACCTATTACACTTTGAAATAAGATAATAAATACCTTCGTCTGTTATTTTCAAACAAAGCGTCAAGTCCAAGAACTGTAACAAACAACAATTACAACTTATTATCTTCAGACATTCATCGTCAACATTTTCACATCTCGTTAGATCTAGAAATACCAAATGAGACAATTTTTTCTCTGAAAAGAATTTGGACATAGTGTTTGACGTGAAAGCTGTACCATGTCCCAAAGTCAAGTGATTAAGACCTAAAGATTCGTTTAATTTCAGACAACTATCAGTCAACTGTTCACAACGCGTTATTTCCAGTTTTTGCAACCTTTTACACTTTAACAGTTCACAGAAACCATAATTTGTAATCCTACTTCCGTAGAGCGACAAACCTTTTAAGTGGGACCTATTCTCTATTACATATTTTAAGTCTTCGTCTTCTACGCCTTCCAACCAGGGAATATACAGTTCCTTAAGTAAACTGCATCTATCAATAATATTCTTTAAGTATTGGCTCTGGAAAGCAGAAGAACTACACAATTTCAACCTTCTGAGGTTAACAAAATATGGTATAAAACCCCAAACCTCGTCATCCATATAATTTATATTGATTTCAAGACTGTTGATACTTGTACACTGTTCAGCTAGTCTTATAAAAAGAAACTGTTCATACAGAAACGGATATTCAACAATAATTGTATGAAGTTTTCTGCAATGTTCACTTATCTTTGTAAGGATGACTGCTGCGGTTCTGTTTGATTTCAAACATATTATACCCGCTTTGTTAGCATGTGTCAAGACGTAATCAATCCTCTGAGTGGTGCAGTTTTCATCAAATACAATCTTAATATGGCGCCAAAAGCTGGAATTGATAAGAAGTAGACTTTTCCAACGATCGCACACAAAGGGAATAGTGTCACACAAATCATTCACCGTCAAATAGGAGAAGATATTGGCTAGCATTTCGTCGGGAAGGTCGTCAATGTTGACCTCTCGTCCATGTTCCTCCTTCAATATTGGTTTGCTAGGATTCATTTTTATTTACTCCAAAGTCACCACATGGTCACCTGGTTCCAAACGATTGTGCCGTTACCTGAAATAAAAATGAACTCGACAATTTATATATTTTATATAATTAAATTACATTATATTGTGTGATATTTTAAATTGGGATAAGGAGCTGATACAAGGCGTGTCACAATAACTCTAACAAGGAAATGATCAGTTGTCATATTGAAACCTTCTTGGATATTACGACAATATGGTATTGTCTCTCTCTTGAATAAAGAAAAACACAGCTTTCTGACAAGGCTGATTAGTTTCTTTTTGTTATTAAAGTATAATCAGCCTTGCCAGAAAGTTGTGTTCTTCTTCATTGAAACCTCATGGAATTATATTCTTCAGAACTTGGAACAAACACAGTATAGCAAAATATGTGGAAATTAGCAGATGGCCAACGTTAAGTTTTAAGGACAACTATACTGGTAATAACGGCCCTATCTTCCGTTTTGCCCGCCTTCTAACAAGAAGGGAGCCACTGCAGTGGATACTTAGGCAAACGTCATACACACTGTTGCCACATGTTATTTCCTCTTTGGGCTGCGTTGTAGTTAGGTCGCACGAGAAAGCTGTCTTCGCTCCTGAAAGGTGTCAAAGAAAGCTTTTTTTTTTTCTCTAAGCTTGTGCTGTGATACAGAGTGGGGAGAAAAGTTGGCAACATCTTATCTACAATTCCGCTTTCTCCGCAAACCAAACTTAGTTTATTTCCTTTCGCGTGTTCACCCGATCTATACTTTAAATAATGATAAGAAATTTGACAAGACTTACGTAAGCACAAGGCGATCGGAACTTCTTACTATTGCTTACAAGTGGAGCTCTAAAATTAATACAAATATCCTTACGTTATGTACGGTGTCTTCCCGTTCTGCCTAAAGACTCTCCAGCACTGTAGAAAATATTTTCAATGATCTTATCTTTAGGCAGAATGGCAATTCCCGTTCTGGCTAATCTTTCGAGACAGGGGATTTTTATACAGGGAGGGATTTATTTTAGGGAAATGCAGCTCCGAACTCCACGCCTCCTAGCGTGCTTTTATGCAGATCGGGACCCATATTTTTTAATGGTTGTAATAAGCTGTTTAGTGATTCTAACAGATTCTGTAAGAAGAACAACTATTTCTTCAAGTTTCGTAATAAATTTTGGGTGTTATTTTACTTGTTCTCTCGGAAAAATGACTAGGATACAGGTCAGTTATTAGCAGTATAAATCACATGTACTTTTGTAAGGATGAATGTGATTTCTTTAAATACCTGCAGAGAAATGAAAAATTGACTCAGTTGCAAGAAAGCCGTTTGACATTAGAAATGAAACGAACACAAAACAAACTTACTCCGATCTAATATCAAGTCCTTTCATAACAAAATTTTATTCGGATTTCCAGTGTACTAAGGCTCGTAGTACTTAAAAGGTGCCACAGTTTACATCCTCAAGACACGTTTGGTCATAAATTAGACAAACAATGCAAGAGGATGCATAAGGCGGCCCTTAAAAAAGTGCCTTTGTCTTTTACTTCACATCTCCTTTCTCGGCATCACCTTATCAGGTGATTTGTCTTCTATACAAGACTCTATACTACATGCAATAGTATTATATATATACATATATTGTCAATGTAAATAGCAGCAATACAAAATATCACACATCGTTAATGTAACTATACAAGTTAACACAAGACTTCACCATCACTGTTCTAAATATAAACAGTATGCAGAAATATGGAACCATTACGACAATGTTGAAGCAACAACAACTAATGTCGTTGAGGGGTGGCACTCTAAATGAAACAGAAAGCTAACAAAAGAATATCCCAAAATGTTTACATTCGTGCAGCTTCTAGAACAAGAACTGAGTGAAAATGAAGCTTCTATGTTAACGCTGTAGATTACCCCCGCCATGTTGGTATGACCTTTCCATTGATTTACACGGTAATTGTTTTACTCATTTTATGCCTCTCGGAAGTAGAATATTTAAGTTCTGCTTTCACAAAATTTGTCTTGGTGGTTATTTTGACTCTGGTATAGTGTTGATTTATGAAGTTTCTTCAAATTGCTGTAAGTTGAATTTACGTATGGCTAATGCCATTTAGATTCATGTCTTGGCTATACTGCCATTTTCATTAGTTACGTTTATCGACTGTTGTTTGGTGGTAGTTTAGAATGTTCTTTCGCTTGTTAATTGTTTTCAGATCGTTGCTAATCAATAAGTTACTTGACAACAGTGTACTTGCTTCTGAGAAGTCCGAGTGTGCGGATGTGTAGGCAAGCACATCCTCGCGTATAGTTTACTGCCATCCTATGTCGGGATGTTATCTGAACTGTCAAACAATTCAAAGCGTCTATTGTTCAGAAGCACAATTGTTTTGTGAGTGAAGAATTATTATGAGGTTTATTACAGATCTTAAAATAAAGAAACGTTTTCATAAGTTGAGATGTGTGGACTATCAATCCTAGACAGTAAATCTTAATTCAATGTCATGTCTACGTCATGTGTGTAATTAACTACAAGTGAATCAATTACTTCTATATTCTTGATCAGGAATATTGGACATTTTATATTCTTTATACAATAATACTATAAATGATACTATAATACTTTATACAATATATTTTTATACAATAATACTATATTTTCGTCTTGTAGTCAAAACAGTATTTTAAAATATAAAGATTAGATGTCTTCAAATATTCCAGATTAAGAATACAAAAGTGATTGATTCTCTCTTCGATGTATTACACACATGACGTAGACATGACATTGAATTAAGATTTACTGTCTAGGATTGATAGTCCACACATCTCAACTTATGAAAACTTTTCTTTATTGCAAGACTTGTAGTAACTTCATATAAATTCACCACTCGCACGACAATTGTGCTTCTAGACGATAAGATGTTAAGATTTTAAACGATTGTTCAGATATCTGTCCTGACATAGTACAACATGAAGACTACCGCGAGGATGTGCTTGCCTACACATTCGGACACTCGGACCTCTCAGAAGCAAGTACACTGTTGTCAAGTAACTTATTGATTAGCAACGATCTGAAAACAATTAACAAGCGAAAGAACATTCTAAACTACCACCAAACAACAGTCGATAAACGTAACTAATGAAAATGGCAGTATAGCCAAGGAATCTAAATGGCATTAGCCATACGTAAATTCAACTTACAGCACAAATATATAAGTATAATGTATTTTTAATAGTTTGGTATGTAGATCACAATATGTTAACGGGAAATTATACTGTTCGTGTGTAAAATACTGCATTTCTATAAAATAGCATGAGTAAAAGAGAACATGATGATAAACTGGGCGAAAACTGAAGTTAAAAATATGATCCTGAAAGATATAACACGAATAAAACATTTCCCTGTAAATCAATGGAAAGTGCGTACCAAGATGGCGGGGGTGATCTACACCGTTAATGTTGCAGGTTGGACCTTCTATGTTAATGTCATTCTCTAAGGTGAGACACCGCACCTCATGACTCGTTGACACTGAGAACCAAGAGGGCTAAAAACACAGACAACATTTAGAACAGAACTTACTGTTGCTGAAAAACGCACAAACCCATAACAATGTAGTACTTTACCGTTAAATACGAATTTACTGTAAGGGGGAAAAAAATAAGACTTACCAAAGTTAATGCGCCGCACAATATGTAAAAAGAAACACATATACACACAAGACCACTTCACTTTTTCTCTCACGTCTATTACGCTCCTGCGTTTCGCATTCGACCGCACTCTGTCGACAATTCCCAAAACTAGAGGGGGTGCGCAGCCTATCCCGTATGCGGCGACTCTCCCGGAATTACCCTATCTTCATTTCAGTTCTACTGTGCCCGCTGTAGCTCACTGAAAGAGCATTGACGTAGCATTCAGGAGGTTGTGGGTTCGATTCCAGCGGCCGAGCATCCTGACTCAGGTTTTTCCAGGGTTTTTCATAAGTCACACCAGGCAAATGCCGAAATGGCACCTTCAGCATTGTTCCCGGCCGACACCTTTCCGAATCCTCTATCTCATCCCGGCCTGAGGTTTAGATGCCTAAAGGCCATAAATAGAATAAAAATTAAAAAAATATAATACAACAAAACTAGTAAAAAAACTAATCAGTCCAGCCTGATCTCTGCATTTTTTAAAAAAAGGCAGTAAGAATTATTAGTTTGAAATTATTTAGTTACAGGCTAATAAACCTACCACATTTACTACTTTGCTTTGATAATAAAATCGTAGGTTTATTATAAATACAGAGAACAGGCTAGACTGATTAGTTTTTACTAGTTTTGTTCTACAATATTTTTAAATTTGAGTTCTATTTGTGGCCTTTAGGCATCTAAGCTTGAGGCCGGGATAGAAGAGAGGATTCGGGAAGGTGTCGACAGGGATCAATGTTGAAGGTGCCATTTCGACATTTGCCTGGTATGGCTGAGGAAAAATCGTAGAAAAACCTGTCGGGATGGTTGGCAGCTGGGATTGAATCCACGACCTCCTGAATGCTACGCCAATATTCTACCAGTGAGATACGGCCGCTCGGTCTGTTCTACAAGAGAACTGAAATGAAGATACTGTATGTCACATTTTAACCAATTAAATTTACTTTGCTTAAACGTACTGCTGTTCAATCTTATTATACACCCCACATAGCACATTATGTATAATATATATCTGAAAGAGGTATAGAGGGCTAGCTCATGTCTAAGGTCTGACTGTAATATCTACTGGACGTCTAATAGCTTATTTGAGAAAGATATTTACCAGTGACCTCTTTTCATGTGAATGGTAGATATATAATATACGTATATTATATTGTGTTTCATGGCGTTTGTCTTTTGTTTACCCAAGGCTTAACGGAATCCGTTTGTTCTTTGTTCACTTGACTACTAGCGCCAACTGTGTGTCGCTGTCGTTGAACAACGACTAGGCTAGTGAAAAGGAAGATCATGACGGTGCATATTGGTTTAGGAAGAAAATAATTTAAACAAGAGGACAATTCTGGAACAGGTACGTACGTGAACATTTAGTTCAGTATCAAAATAACTTTTATTTCCTTCTTTCGCTAATGTTGCCCGTGTGTGTACTACTGTAACTCTTCTCTTGAATCAAGACAAAAACCGTTACTTTATGGTTGGAATATTTATATGTGTAACACAATCTGCATCCCGGTCCGGAATTTGGTATTTCTTTAGTATATGTCGGATGATCTTTTCGCAGTTGAGCTAATTTGCTAGCCTAATACTGATTAGTAAATAACGGGACGATTTTGAATCGTTGCTCCGCATACACTGGGGAAAAAATATTCGCATTTATCTTTGATTAGTGACTAAAGGTTAGGTTACCGTATGCTTTGTCCGGACCTATATCATAGCTTAAATAAAATTGAATTTTCCTTTCCTGGATATCGTGCATTCACCCACGTGGGTCAGTGTTCTAGAACCGTGCCCAAATAACCTTTTATTCGTTAAACTGTAGGGAATTCGGTTCAGGATAAAACCGTTCGAGGCAAGTTAATATATATACATATTTCTAGGCCAGCGTTTTAGATTAAAACAAGCATGCAGCTATACAAAAATGTCTGAATACAAGGTGAATAAAATTCGCGGCCACATCTTACCGTAATCCACGAATTTTAATTAGATGTTATTTTCAGTGATGACCTTTAGGCATCTATGGCTCGGATCGAGATAGGGTAGTGGAAATCATGCGGGAAGGGGTCGGCCAGGGCCTAATTTGAAGGTAGCATTTCTGCTTTGCTTGAAAAACTGGAAAAGCTTCAGTCGGGATTGCTGGACGCTAATATATCGAACCCGGACCTTTCGACTGCAAAATAAATGTTCTACCGCACGGTATTAATTCATGTAGAATTTTTATTAGGTGTGTAAGTTCCGGATAATAAGAAAAAGGAGTGACACGTGAATGATGCTATAATTATCACTATTACGTGCTAATTACGTTAAGAAATGTTTCAGCATTAGAATAATAAAAAAATGCTTGTGTTTTTCCCTGCAGAATGAATGCTTGTTAATGTTGTCGACCAGTAAATTATATGAGAGTTAAGCTGGATGCCAACACGTATAGGTAGAATCAGCTGATAACCCCAGAATGCTCCGTGTCATTCAATGCAGTATTGAATGTTTGGGCTTATAAGTTATGGGCCTGTTGTGACAGCCTCACGTTATATAGCTGTTTTCTTCCCAGTGGGAAACTCCATGCAGCTTCTAAGAAGAAAGAACGTGTTCCAAGAGGTAATATTTTGAAGGGAATTTGTAAGTGTCTGTTTGGTATAAT
>JAGDQP010026186.1:0-26166 GCA_022664845.1 Lepisma saccharinum
TTTTTTTTTTTCAGTTCGTTTTTTTCTTTCTCCTTTTGCTGATTTCAGTATGCGTATTATGCGAAAAGTCACCAAGAGTCTGCCTCCGAAAGGAAAGGAGGGGGAGGGGGGAAATGTCACATATTGATCCTACCGCGCATTAATTAGATGATATAAAGTTAATAATTTGCCTTGAAGTAAAATGAATAATACACATACTATGGTAACGGTGATAGCAATATACTTGTACTGATTCGATTATACTATGCAGTTTTTACAAATACATAATAATCTTTGTGCATATTGTACAGTACATATAAATGCAATTTCATTTTTAACTATTTCTAATTAAATTATAGTAGCGATGTATGAGATTTATTCTAACGATGCAAATGAAACACTACTTAACAATAGGGAATCAAATATATTCTGGATTATGTAGAATATATATTAGTAATGCAAATCGGGTCATTTCCGCGGTTCTTGCCGTCTCTTATTTCACCTCAGTACAAAAGTAAATATAGTTACTTATTTTTTTCCAAATATTACTACGAGGAGTAATCAGAATTAACATAGTATGTGAATTAGTATGATTTTCCTTTTGTATCTTTCTCATTTCTGGGTGCTGTGCAATTCCTATTATAATAATATACGATAATACACAGGAGTTTGGCGTTGTTGCAAACTTAAAAATTATATTTCATATTGAACGTTTACGTAGCCAAATCCCATGGTCCAATCTGCAACGTTGCGAATTTCCGATCGGTAATGGGGAAGCATGCTGGTTCGACTTCAGCTGTCGGCCGTTCTAATCTACAATTTTTCTCCCAATTTCCCAGGCTGGAAAGTAAGCCGAGCTGTATACAAGAGTGTAACTACTTAGCTTGTAATTGAGATATTGTGAGTTGCATGTGTAAACAGGGGGAATGAATCCATTAAAATTATTTTGAATTTGTTTGTCTTATTAGTACAAGTAATTTCGTGCTTAGAAATTATAAACAGCAGCAACAAAAAATACCAAACAAACATAATATGAACATTTTAGTCATGCAGTAGTACCAGACGCAATCTTTGACGACGGTTAAATGGAGCGTATATATGTATATGCTCCAAAGTGAAAAGGGGCTATACAACAAATAAATCTTAATCACAATGAAATTTTTTATTTATTTATTTATTTTTCTGGAAATGTTCCCATATTGGTGAAGCTTGATATTATTGTAAGATGAACCAAAACTTTTTTTTTCCATCGGCGTATCTTCCAAGCATTAGATTTGAATGTGTCATAGGTGCCAAGTTTTGTGAAGAGAGATTTATTTATCTTTCTGTGTCTTTAGGACACCGTAAAAGATGAGAAAGAAAAGAGGCAGAATAAAGGAAGAAAGAGAGAGAGGAGAGAGAAAGAGAAATAGTATTTGTTGGCACAATGTTGCGCTGTAAGCTTTTCAAATGTTTTTGCTTTTTGCTTCTCTGTGGTGTTCTTTTCAATTCTTATTTTCTTTGTTTCTCGTTTTTACTATGTGCTGGAGAGACACACATATACATATGGGAAGAAAAAACAGCATTTTTCTTTCTTCATAACAATAGATCAGTTGGAAGTCAATGTAGATGGGGGAAAAACAAAGTCGAAAACACGGAGAGCTAAAACCACCACCATTCCGCCACCTAGCGGGTTTCAGTGTAACACACTTTTAACATTTACATCTTAAAGACGACGAGCTTTTAGTTCTAGCTGTCTTTCAAGAAACGAAAGAACAATATTTTGATTTTTTTTTTATGTATAGTCAATGTTTCATATTTTCATCACACTGTAAAAAATTAGTTGTTTTGTGCATCTTTTGTAAAATTCTCTTACTGTATTGCATAATGTAAGAGGTATAAATAGTAGGCCGGGATAGAGAGGGGAGAGGATATGGTAACATTCAGTTCAAAGGAAGAAACCTTTGTCAGGATGACCGGCCGCTGGAATCGAACCCAGGACCTACTGAATGCAAAGCCAACGCTCTGGTAGTGCCGACTGAGTTACCGCTGCTCGGTACATCAGGGCAAAAAATTAATGGGGGTTTAAAGGGGCTGCGACCAAGGACCCTCACTCGTTTAGGGGCTCCGCTAAAGGTAAATAAGTTACCTTTACGAAGAGTAGGTAACAGAGGCTCTAACAGAGTCCTTGTCCAGGACGTGAGTCAATAGCTTAATCCAGTACTGCTAATCGTGGAAATTGAAATTAGTATTTGTATGAGTATATGGAGCTTAGATGAGCGACAGCCAAAATTTGTGCTTCTGGTTCGATGTTACTATTATGAATGACCAAACGAGTTGCAGATTCTAAAATATTTTAACATTACCCAAATCTGAAACCCGAAATTTGGATAGAGTATCTAATTTAAGATCGAAGTATGTAAAGATCTTATGGAGAAATAAATTAATAAGACGGTCAAAAATATATTTTACAGAAATAGCTTGGGGTGACTAAGAAGGATGCAGCCATCTAAAGAAAAAAAAAAGTCAGCAAACAAAAACTCGTTGCTTGTTTTGCGAGTTGTGTGTATGTGCGTGTGCGTGAGACAGCTGGTTTCGTACCGAACGAATACAAATTGCGTCTATATCTTTTGTAAGTACCGATAAGAGAAAAAATGTGTTCACTTTATTTCGAAGAGGGAGTGGAGGTCAAAATTGCAAATTTTGTATGTAAAACTGCATCACTGTTGCATTGTTCTCATATGGCGTTGCAGCACATGGCGTGCAAATGAAGGAAGGGACTGCATACTTCTATTGCGTCCCCGTGTTCTTTTGTGTGTTTGGAAAGGACCAGATAGGCATAAAGATAGATAGGCATGATTGCGCGAGGTAGAAGCAACTGGTCCATCATACTAGTATATACTTTCTGAACTATCCATCCATCAGTCGAAGTGAAGGAACATCTGCGGGCGTCGGCTGACGTTGCCAAATGGTGATGTGCCTCCTATCAGATGATTTCGTTAAAGAGATGAGTGAATGACAGGTGGGGTGAAGGGAGGAGTCTTGGTGGTTAACACTCCCCGCCCCTGTAAGGGTTGATGAGTCTTCTACCCCTCTTTCGTTCAAGTGATCGTATATTATCTGTTGTAGCTTAACTGTAATAAATACTTCATTATATATTTAAAAGCTAATGGTTGGTATGTGTTTATATAATTGTCTTTTTTAACTTGGGTAGATGACTGGTAAGTTTCATTTTCAAAGCCTAGCTACAGTTGTTGGATAGAGCACTCTTCCAGGTCATGCTAAGAGCATCTAAGAGTAATTAATTACGAAAATAATAGATCCTATAAGATTGAATATTTCTCTCGTCCGCCTATACCAAGTGATCATGATTGTGATTGGCGCAGACCGGGCACGGATCACGATATTACCATTTTACCTCATAAATAGATTTTTATGTGGGACGAAGAAAATATAAGAAGAGTTCGGTCCTTCTAGCCCCACTGGCTACGGGTAGGAACTGATGTTCTGTTCGGGAAGGCAGATCGAAGGTCGATGACAAAGGTGAACTGGTAGTGGTTTGCCATTGGCTTATGTTGTACTGGAGAAGGCGTTTCCGAGGATGAAACGCACAGTTTAAGGGAGATTTTATAACTACTACGTTCAATATGCCACCACCGAGAATCGAACCAGGAACGCTTTGATTGCGAGGTGACCAGCAAAACCACCTCATTCACCGGAGGACCTCATTTTAAAAACTAGAGAGGTTAGAAGATGGGACAATGCGACACTCTTTTAAAGAAGACAATACATTTTAAAATTTGGTAATACTTTCTTTGAATCGGAATTATTTGTGAGTTACGTAAGTGTTCGAAATGTACAATTTCCTTCTTCTTAAACCAGGGAGCAATGTTAACGATTTTTATTTTTTTTAAAAGAAAAAGGCCGTTTGTAACTGATATTGAATGAATAAAAGGTTTTGCTATCAATTATACCCTTTTTAAGGGCAGAAATATGTTTCTCCACAAATGCTTGTACACGACTTGTATGTAGGCCTAGAAAGGCACTGTAAGCATGGTAAGTAAATTTAATACTACCCCTTGTAATATACGAAAGAGAGGAAAATTTGTGACCCCGTTCATTACTCCGCATTGTCACGTCTTCGATTTGTAAACGAATACAAGGAACACACACACCTGCCATTGCCATCAAGTTCTTTCTTTTCTTTGTTTTATTTATTTTTTTTCTAAAGCACAAAATTTGTCCATAAAAATCAGAAGACTGTGACAAGTTTTAGAAGGTGATTAAATTTCTCTTTTGTCAAGGCATATCACTGGAGAAACATAACACAAACACACACACACACACATGGTTTCTCTGATCATGAATTCTTTTTTAGTTCAAAGTAACCAGATATGTGTAGATTGGAGAAGAACAATTGCTAGAACTTTGTTCTCAAGATTCATTTTTCTTGTGGGAAACCAACATCCCAAACGGCAACGAGTCCGGAACGCTTGAATAAAGGGTTAACAAAAAAAAAAATGGGAGAGAAAAATAAAGAAAACGAATAGCAAGGGAAAAAGAATTGAATAAAAAGAAAGAAAGAAGAATTTGAGAAATACATACTCTTGTGTGTGTAGATATATTTTTCTCTTTCTAATTTTCTTTTTATTTCTGTCCTTTTTGGTCCCTTTCTTTTCTTCTAATACGAGCTGGTTATGTTCCTTTCTTGAGGTCAAAAATGTCAGACGAAATAATTCCAGGAGTTAGGAGGAATTTTTTCCTTCCTGCGAGGAAGAGAACTAACATCAGAGGAAGGACAGTGGTACCGTGGGACTGGTTTATGCTTTGATCTTTTGACCCTAAAGTGCAGTCTTGAAACTCTCCAAGAATTGTGGACGCAAGCACTCACACGAACACACACACACGGTTTAATGTTTGTATGTGTGCGGAAAGAAAAAACGATCCAGCAAAAGATGGTTTCAAAATTTATGTTTTGAAGTTTCTGCTGGGTACTTCCCATTTCTCTAGAAATTATTTGTGGCTGTGGCTTCTACCTACGGGTAGCAGGGTTCGATTCTGGATGATGAAACGTAAAACTTTGTTGATTTATTTAAATAGTAACCCTTTAAATGAAAACCCTTAGTTTCTGAACTTGAACAGAACCAGATACTATGGAAAATCAAAATATCTTCTGTTATAGATCCTCTACAAGTTACAAATTGATAATGTTACTGTTCAAATGTCTGTTCTAGCCAGTTTGTTTGATTCATAACCAGTATAGACAAAAAACAAGTCGGTTCTATGCATATGAATGATGCCATAAGCCTTACCGTTCTCTCCTTTGGTGCGAGGAGTCCCGAGTTCGATTGCCGGTGGGAGAACTCCTTTCTGTGTTGACCTAGCATGGTGATGCAAAATGGAGGTCAACTTCTTAAGATTATGTCCCCTTTCAACCTCCAATTTCCCTTCTTTTGTCGTCCAGTTTCTTTAAATTCAACAGTAAAGATGGTCGTTCATTTCATTGCATCTTTTTGGAAGAGACAAATAGGACTGGAGTTATTTTTTTTAGAACGTCCTATTCGCAGCGGTATTCTTTCATTTAATGCAATCAGAATGGCAAGAAGCAAATGTCGCTTATCCTGTTCTGTCCCAAAGTCTACTCTTCTTTTTTCTCTCTCATCACACGTGTTCACCAAAGGAAAAATACTTTGTTTCATTGTGCAAGTTAACACTTGGCTGACTTGGAATTTCAAGTTATATGTGTTCCTTTTTCTCTTTCCTCTCCCGTTTTTTTTTTCCAGTTGGCGCTGTTTATGTATGCTCTTGTTAAGTCGTCAGCTGGGTTTTATAGAGAAGTTTGAAACAGGAATAGCTAACAAAAAGCTGGGAATCAACGCTCGTAATGACTCAATAATGTCGTCTTATTAAAGTCAATGTTATATAGCGAGGCTGTGTTGATAGTTCCGTGTACTTTTAAGTCTCAGACGACATGGCTATTTGCTGTATTAAATCGTTTAGTACTCTGTATTTGATAAATCATAGAACCTTTCAATATTGTAGTCTTTTGTTACATTTCTATACAATGTAAAGTTCAGTGTAGCAATGGACAAAATACATTCAAGTTACTTGTTTCGTCGATTATTTATTTCGGAAAATGGTATTAAGCAAATATTAAAATGTACACTCAGATTCATAAAAAAATGACGAACATCTACACAATTTGGCAACATCGAACTAGTATATGTTCCTTGCACAACACATGAAATTTTAATTTCCAGTATATATTGGCGTATTTTGTAACTTAGGAATACATCCACCGGCCATATTCTTTTAATCTAACTGTACCTTATTTCGTTTGGATTAAAATGTGTAGGTAGGGAAAAGGAAAAGCGGGAGAATCCACACTAAAATACTGTACAACATTATACGTGTAGAGAAATTGCAATTGATCGTCGTTTACCATAAGAAAAGGGGAAGTTTTATAGAAGCTTTAGTAGTCAAATGAGTAACGTTGCAGACTATGGATTGGCGCTGTGCATGCACGCGAATTTAAGCCTCACTGTCGTGTCATACTGATTAAAGCTTTCCACAATTCTACCAAGATTTTCTAGGTGAATGTCGGAATTATATCTTAACTGGTCATGGTGGCTACCTTCCTTATCACTTCCCCGAAAGAGTAATTGCTGAGGGATGTCACTCCTCATACGTGTGGGATTTAGACCATAGTTACTTGTTCATCCGTAAAATATATATATATAAAAAAATATACCCTACATTATACACGTGTATGTCTATCAATCTCTCCATTTCTTTCATTTTTTTTTAATTAAATTTTAGTATTTGTTATTCATTTCTACGTTTTATAAATTAGATTATTTTATTTTTTCTTTCGTGTTGCTTCCTTGTATTCCCAGTATATTTATCTATTTACCCCCTTATTTGTCATATTTACTTTCTCTTTGTTCACTGTGTTGATTTATCTTTCTTCATGCAATGGGTCTTGTTTATGTCTTTCAAGCAACAATTCTGCTGATATTAGACATGGGAAAAATAAACAGACGAACTGTTGCATTATAACTATTCTCACAAACACTGTTATTTTTTTCTTTTCTTTATAAAGATGAAAAAATAATAATTACAAACTCTCGTGCAAAACAAAAGATTACTACTAATTTGGTGTTCATGTGTTATGGCCTTTGAACACGAAATTAATCATTATCGTATTTGTTCATCTTTTTATGTGTACCGTATACCGTTTTAGTATTAGGCCTATTGTTATCGTTAATAATAATAATAATAATGATATGTAGAATGTTCAAACTAATGAAATTTTGTAGTTATATATTTACAAACCAATATAATACGTACTACAATGTTCTTTTTCTTGAATTCGTATGTTAGTCATTAGTATATAAATAATTTTAAAATGAGAAAGTATGTGCTGCGCTTTCGCTCATAGACAAATGAATTATGGTTTTGCTGAACTATGCATTAGCGTAAAACTGTAACAACTGCTTTTACACATTAGCGTATAACTTCAGATCTGTTTGATTTTCAGAACAATATTTGAGTTCAAAGTAAAATCAAGAATATACATAATACAAATATACTGAGCTTGCAATAAATAAATTACATCAAATGACTTTTTTTTTTAAATAAAAGAAGTGTTTATAATTTTATTTACGACTTTTATGGTGGGAGTATTCATGCTCACACTTGAATTTTTTTTTTTAACTGTGAGTAAACTTAATTAGAATAGAATAATTACATACATTTTTTTTTGTTTGTTCAGGCTCATAATTAGATACAGAAAGAAAATATATAATCACAAATTTGTTATTTCCTATTTACACTTAACTAACATACATGAAAAAAAGTCTGTAGAAACTCATGCGAGAAAAGTTTATATAGTTGTTTTGAATTGTTTTGTGATTCAATTATTCGGCTCTTAATTAGTTGCGTTAAATCTTTTTTTTCCGGGACTTCATTTTTTTAAAAACAAAAGTTAAGTAAATAATAAATGTCGACCTGACATCGTCACGAAGCGTAGAGAATTAGAGTGAGAAGATGAGAAGACGTGCAATTTAGTGTGGAAGGTTTGTAAACAGTAGTTGCTAAAAACGAAGGACAACATTCCAACGTAGATAGTTATATATGAACATTAGAAAGAAAATCTTTGCTATCACGCTATAATACTTTTGCTATGACATTTTGTAACTTTTAATATATGTTATTGGAAAGTTTAAACGATTATTATCTTGCCTTTTTAACAAATGAGCATTTCGGTGTGTTTTTGCACCATAGAGGACGTAGTACTTAGATTTTAATTCGAGATATATATCCTAATAACATCTAGAGTAGAAAAATATCACGTTTTTTTTGCGGGAATAAGTTGTGTGCTGTTACCACATCAACGATAAAGTTTCACTATAATAGAGTTCGTCATGCGTTTAGTAGAAATATTAACATTATTTCTTGGATGATTTTTATCTTTTCCCTCTCTTTTTTTTTAAAAAAAAATGGTTAATTTTGTTTTGTGTATAGTTACAGCACTAGTATATTCATAATGGTTATTTTTCCTCAATTATATATTTATGCTATCCCATTTAAAACTTAATTGCTGAAATAACTTGTCACACTGTTATAAAATAGTTTTCGCATTATGATTTTTTCTGTGCAAGATGATATGTAGATAATGTGTATGTATAGATTTGTTTAAAAATGGCAAAATGAGTTGTGTATGATTTATTATAATTAATCTAACGAGTTGAGGTGTGTAGTCGCTTCATGCCCAAGAGCGTTTACAGACACCGAGGAAAAATAGACTATAGTTTTATTTTCATTTGCTTAATAATATTTGCGAATGTGATATCGTACTGGTCCTTCCATTGCCGCGGGGGGCTAATGAAACCGTGCATTGTTTCCACATGTGGCACTGGAAGTTGTCGCGATCGGTCAGCTCCACCTTTTTTCCTTCTTCGTGTTATAAGCACTTATTTCCTAGCTGGTACGGAACCCGCAAAGTACAAGTGTTAGTTGGGTTGCTTAAGGGGCTAGGATGTGTTTCGTCACTGAAATTGATGATTCCTAGTATTGAAAGAAACCTGAGGGAACCATGCGTATTACAAATTTTCTCCGGTCAAATGAGAAACATGGAAGATATTGTTTTGATCGGTTTAAAGGCATGGATTTGGATAAGTTTCGAGATTTTCAAGGTGATCGTGCGATCCTATAGGTTGGTGTTGGAACTTATTTATAGTAAAATCAGTTTTCTCCATTCCTGACAAGTATTTTCAACCCAACCACGTATACTGAGGGTAAAAACATGTTATGGTATTTATAGTATACAGAGAATGAAGTAATCGTGTATGGCGTGAGGCAGGTGCTATTTTTATAGACTTATTTCTTAAAAAAAAACAGAAGATAAAATAATTCAAATGAAACACAGAAAAAAGAATCTGGTAATTACCGCTTAATTACAAACTTATGGTAGAGGCATGTAAATTAATGGGCGATTCTTTTATTCCTTTTCCATTAAAAAATTATATAAGAGGAAGTATTTTTACTATGTTTGTGAAAACAGGAGAAAGAAGGAGAGAAACAGAACGAGTTGGGAGATAGTGAGGAACACCACCAGATAACAAACTTGATGGTAACCTTTTCTCTCATAATCCTTGTTTGCTTTATGAGAGAAAAGAGACAAAGAAAAGAACATTAGATCTTATTGGCAAGCGTGCTCACAAACATTGCATTTAATAATTACAGAGACACCTGGTGGTGTCAATCAAAAGCTCCAAGCTCCACTGCCACCTTAAAAAGAAAAGAAAAAAAGAATCACCAAACAATTTTAAGAACTTGTCTGAGCTTTTTCTTAATTTATTCGTTTCCATCAACACAAAAATTAGAACTTTGAATGTTTTTCTTCTTTTTAGTTTACCTTGTGCTTGTCCCCCAATTAATAATACGTAGTCTTAAAGCTTTTTCACCCTTTTGGTTTAACTTTGATCAACTCACTTGATTAAAATGGGTGAAGATATATAAATGTTTAAAAAAAGTATATTTTCTTTGCTTCAGAATAAGAATAACCACAAGAAAACAGAACTACTTTTTTCTTATTGTTGACACATTTTCTGCTTTTTATATTCTTAAGGTCACTTCACATGATATAATTGATCGTACGATCTATCGTATACCATCTATTACACGATATATCGTACTGTGTGGGATGAATTTATAATCAAAATCGGAAACCAACAGTAGATATATTTCTTCTATTACTAGTTCGAATACCTTAAGGTAATATCTGTATGAATTATGAATAATCAAGTTTTTTTTTTTCTAGTTTGAACTTACATTTGTCAATTGAAACTTCTGTACATAGAAGACACAATATCGTAGAAATCACTGACTTTTTTTTTTTAAGTAAGTTTTGACCAGAAATCGAAAATGTGACCCTTGGATGGCAAGCCAAGGAGCTGAATTTGCAAATGACTAAAAGAGCTGAAATGTACAAAGGTTAGCACAATATTTGCTGTGAAGGACCGTTGTTATTGAATCTATATTATTTATTACTGCAATCGTCTGTTACCACTCACAAACATATCCTTAACCTTTGTACATACAAAGAACGTATAAATGGAAGAAAATATGGTTGATTTTGTATTGGAATTGATGTTTTACATTCGATATGTATGACTACACTGACGGCAGCATCAACAATGCAACTACAACTACTTCTACTGACGGCAGCATCAACAATACATATTGAGATGACGACGACAGTGACAAAAATGTCGACCAGAGTTCCTAAATTTTTGCCATACGTTGTAGAAATTGGAATTGGTTAATGAGATAAAACAATAACAGAAATTATTAATGAGATAAAAAATAACACGATTACCTGAACTTATGATAATCAGATTTGCAGTGTAATTTTTTTTTAAAGATAAATATTGAGTACTTAAACTCTCATCATTGCATATTTTTTGCACACGTTTTTTTTGTTTACTGAACATGCACGCTGTCCGTATACTCAAACTATAGTCAGAGCCCATTATGCTCAGGACCACCATACATAGTAATCCTTCTTCTCCCCACTACACGTTTCCCCGTTCCCGTATTCTTTTTGGTCCATACAAACAATACAACGCCAGCATCCCTGATGCGAAGGATGTATATATAGAGAGAGGGTTCTTGTCTCAGAATTTGAGAGGGATGCGAGAGATATAATCCCCATGTACCTCTTTATATATGTGTGTGTGTGTTTGACTGAAACACCGGGTCAAACATCATGCCAGCTTGTCGTATTCATGACCTGCTGTGCATGCATCATGGTTAATTATACCTGATAGTGAGAGTGAGATGGTGGTTAGCCATGTCAGAGCATGCTGTGATGTGTCCCAGTTTGCATAATGCACAGATCGACCTAATTATTCCCATCTCTCTCTTTCCTTTACGTTTCCTTCCCCCACCCTTTTGTCATCTGGTGCATGTGTTACATGTTTCCATACACTACATGTATGTAAATCACATATTTAACATTTGGACATACCTTTTGTAGGAAAAATCCTAGTTTTTGTTTTGGAAAAGCCACAAAAAAAATACTTATTATTAACTGTCACCTTGATGTTAACGATATGTAGACATGACATTTTGCCTCCCCCCGCCTCCCACATCCTCTCTATTCAGACAAAATCAATACCCGTTTGGTCTTTGGCGTCTAAAAATGGATATATGAGGTTGTTATATTGCTTTTGTGTCTTCTTCTTCCTTTTTGTTTGTTTCATAACGTTGCCTGTAGAGGTTTTATATACCAGTTGTACAGTATAATGTACATGGCAATGTTAAACTCATTACTACCGATCTACAAGTTTAGCAAAATTTTAAATATGTGTATAGCTTTTTTCTAAAGGTAGAAGAGCTTTAATATATGACGTGATTATGAATTTTATCACAAACGTGTTGGAGTTACTGAAAATATAAGAATTCATCTGGATTTGGAGGTTTTGGCCATTTAGTACCCAGTGGTTTTATAGTATCCGCTGTTGACATTAATACTATTTTATTTACACTCTTCTTCGGCTCTTGGGCGGGATTAAATACGGAAGAAGAACCGGCAAGAAGTAGGCCAAAGTTTGAAGGTACCATACCCGATGATACTGAGGGAAATCCCTTGTAAGACTGCAGTCATGATGCAGGATTGCTGAGCTCGAACCCAGGGTGTTTCAAATGCAAAGCCAACGCTGTATCAACTGAGATCCTAGGCAGGATAATTCTTGTTTCATTAGCTCAAGGTTTTTCTGTCAACCAGAAACTAATCCCTTGTAACAGTTGTCCGTGAATGTCATAAAAGTAGTTTCATTACAATTATCTTGGCTCTTTTCCAAGGTTATAATACTGTTTTTCGTTTATCCATAATTTAAATTGCAGGCCTAAAGAAGATCCATGATATTAAAATATGTTTCGGTTTAGAGAAACAACGTTAATGTGAAAAAGCTAGTAATCATATGTTTCCAAGTTTAACCCATTTCTATGGAGTCGTAATGGAGTTTCAGTTGTACGAAATCACTGTTAAGAGTCCGTTAATTTTGTATGGTGTCACTATCACGTCCAATGGAATATACTTATTATGAACGGGATTACTATGGAATCCCTTTCCTAT
Source organism: Lepisma saccharinum (assembly GCA_022664845.1). NCBI lineage: Eukaryota > Metazoa > Arthropoda > Insecta > Zygentoma > Lepismatidae > Lepisma > Lepisma saccharinum. The sequence continues at coordinate 12,602 of JAGDQP010026186.1, forward strand.
GGGGTCCTATTTCTACGTGGACGAGATTTGCGTGTCAAAGTTTATGGGATTTGGCTAAGCTTCCTTTTGGCATCATGGACCCTTCTCAGTTCTGCAAATTAAGTTTGGTGGAACACGCTGAATAAAATCTCTGATCAGGAGTCGAAAAGGAAAGTTTTGATTGTTGGCTGACGAGCGAAACCCTCGGCCACGCATTTTACTACTTTCTTTGACCGTATTGGTAAGGTAAAAATTGTCCACGTAAAATAAAATTTCAGCTGGTTACAATTTTTAAAAATAATATCGTATAAATAATTCACATTATTGCACAAAACGTCTGGTGTTCATGAATTCACATTTACAAAGTTGTCTATACACAAACTATGTAAATATTCAAAAGTAATAGAATTGTTAAAAAGATGCCGACACAAAATAATACAAATATATTCAAGTACTTTTAATAATAACATTTGCTTAAGTGAATTGTGCTGAAGATAATGCAAATTCTGTCCCAGAGAATTTCACAATATACAAGCAAAGTCATGTAGCACAACCTCGATTTTTTATTGCTTGTATTTTTGTAGTGTAACAATAGTGCTTCTAAATACGTTGATTATTTTAATGATTTTAAATTCTGCTCATATTTAATTGTGATAAAGTGCAAATTTTTGAGCAAATCAAGTTCGTTCAGAAATAGCTTTCCGTATGTAATTAAATTACCATATATACTAATTTCGAAACTCGGTTGTCATGCAGTTTTTCTCAGCATGCAGTAATTTGTTTTCAACTCTCGACCTTGGTACTAAAATTTCAGAAGACAAAATTCGCAGTGACAACCATACAATTTATATTTATATATATATATAGACTTACACACATATATACATAAAAAAGTCCCTTCCGAGAAATATCGTTAATTGTAACCCTCACGAACAAACACCTTTTGTCCGTCCTTGGTCATATCTTTATTCGTTTGGCAGTAATTAACATGGGTTGAATGTGGAAAAAGCCTCCCACAATTTTCCTGTTTTATGACACTCTTTTTTTAGAAAAAGAACTTTTTCCTTTAGAAGTTAAAAAAAGAGGACATTTTAGTTCAACCCCTTTTCTTTCTTCCTTAACCAAAAAAAAAATAAAGTTCTTCCTTTCTTGTGATTTGCAACTTGTACGGTTTTTATTTAGTTTACTGTGAGAAAACCTTTGATAATTCCTTTGATAAGGAATTTTAGTTTTGTTATGGATGAGGTTATTATCCATCTCCGTGTTTAAGTCAATTTTATGAGTTAAATATACGTTTTAAAATATAATACGGAGAGAAATAACATGAACCTAGATGGACAAAGAATATTGTTGTCAGTCTTTTAACCTTTTTCTGCACTACAGATTGGATGATGTTCACTTATTTCGACACAAAATGACCCATAGTACACTTTATTTTTTGAAGTTTGATAAATTGCGTAATATTGCAAAAGAGTTCCAAATTTCTATTATCAAATATCAATCCAGTCTATTATGATTAAATCGAAAGGGTAGGCAACGAATTTAAGAGTGGTTAACTTAAAGATTTTTTTTTATGTATCTTCGAAATAAAATATTCACCTTGTAGATGCTTTACATAAGAAATAAAGTTGATCACTATCTGGAATCATGGTGGCTTCCTCGGTTCTTCTGTAATATAAATAAAGTACGTACGTAACTTCTTCCTACCTGTGGTTCGGTTTCCTCTTATCTTTTGTATGTAAGCGTAATAGAAGTCCGCTTTTGGAAATTCACCGTCACTTGAAAACTTGACGATCTTTGGTAGATCTATCTATAATTTCTTTACAAATTTGTGATAAGCGGTATACTCTTTATCACGTTTCATTTCGAAATTCATCTTGGTTTTACTTCAACCTGGAATATGTTTTCTACAAGCACTTGAAATATTTTCGTATTTATTTACCTTACTATGATATTGTGCTCAATTTACGTGTGTTATATTGTCACTTTTTGTATTCTCCTAACCATTTGCATTTTTTGTGTATTTTTCATATTATTGTTATGTTCTGTTTCTGCTATCCTTGAATAATCCAGAATAAAATGGCTGTCTAGTTTTATCTAAAGTTTTGTTTACTGTTTCCTTAGCTTTAAAAAATAATAAAAAGAACTTTTTAAGGATATACTTTTCTTAAACAATTCGTACTAAAAAGTAAAAAAAATAATTTTGTTTATGCATGACTGAAAATAAACGCATGTGCTTCATATACAGTCACTTTATAAGTTCTTGCATTGGAAGAGGGCATCCCATGCTTTTCTTTTTAGTCATGTATAAAAAAAATAGTTTTTACTTTTTAGTACGAATTGTTTAAGAAAAATATGACTTTAAAAAGGTTTCTTCATTATTTTTTTTTTAGTTTATGTCGGTGTTCAGATACCTTTTTGTCAAGGTAATGTTTTGTTACTCAAATCCTAAAGTGTTCTGCAACCAGTCAAACTGCACATCGTTGCAGGATAGCTAGTATTTATAGTCCAGTCCAATAAAGGTTTTGTGTCGACATTAATTAGTAAATAGCTGATTTTTCAGAAGCGTTAGACCACAATATCAGGTGTATTTTCTGAAAAGTCCCCCCTCCTCCTCTTGCTTCCCCCTAATCTCCCCGAACTACAAATGACTTTCAGAAATTGTATTATTTCTCCGTAACAATAGACATAACGACATGATTCTTTTTTTTTTTGCTATAATTCATAGATGACAGACTACAACAATGTTTATCATGCGTTGTGAGCTATTGCTAGTAGTTTTACCGTAATTTAGATCAAAAGCGAAAACTAACGATATTTTGCTTTCAATATTTATATTTTTTTTTACGGTGTAGCTTGTTTCAAACTCACAATATCGAACAAGTGTTCGAAATAAAAGTTGTTATCTGTTTCATAAGCTTTAAAATTATGTATATATCAATATGAGTGAACAATTACTGTGTTAGCTAGTAATGTAGCAATGACGCGCAACAGCGCGCTAACGATGCTTTGCCTGCTATGTGTACCCTATCCACATTAGGCAGTTGTGAGCTGTTGACGATTAAGACAATTTGTCTTTGCTCTGTAGTGGCCGTTACACTTTCCATAAAGACATAAAATGGGGTTTTGCCCATCAGACTTGCTCTCAATGACATGCGGATATGTACTTCAGTCATAAGCCATCCTCTGCATGTCTTCTCGTATTATGTCGGCTGCATCTAATACTACCCTTAACCGTCCATTAGCATAGTCAGTTTTCCTGTCGTTATATCACTTATACATAATTTTACGAGCCGTGTCCGATAAGCAGAGTACATTTTACCTTCTAGAAACATTTGAAACAATTATCTGATCCCTAAAATGTTATTAAAGATGTATGTCTGTATATGACAGCCATCCTCTTGATCTTTTAATTCATTCAAAGTGTACTGGCATTCGTCATTGTTTTATATGTACTCACATAACATAGAAAATGAATTCCCCTGTTTCTATTTTGGTCAAGCCACGAGTTCCCAAATTGGTTTCGTTCTTTAAAAATCTTTGTAACCCTTTCCATGTCACTGTACTTCTGGTATCACAAGATTACTCACAATAAGAAGTCTAGCCTTTCTCCCCACTCATATATATAACCATAAATATAACCTAAAACATTCAATTGAAAAATATCAAGTCTTCAAAGGTAACTTATACTAAGTAGGAAAATTACCAAATAAATTTATTTTCCAATTAATAGAACTACGACTAACCTTATCGTAATAATTCCTGTGAAGTTCTAATTTCTCTTGCTGAGTACAGAAATAGCTTACAATTGAAGTACCTACTTTCTTTCTTTTTTTCACTACCCAAATAGCAATTTTGACGTAACTCAACCTTGTTGCAAACTGGCATGCTATATGAAAATACACTACTAATTCATCACCTATTTTACCTGCCACTACAAAGCAAAGACAAATTAAATTGTCTGAATTGTCAACAGCTCAGAACTGCCTAATAGGGTACACATCGTTCGCGCTGTTGCGCGTCATTGCTACCTCACTAGCTAAGACAGTAATTGTTCACCCATACTGATATATACATAATTTTGAAGCTTATGAAACAGGTAACAACTTTTATTTCGAACACTTGTTCGATATTGTAAGTTTCAAACAAACTACACCGTAAAATGTGTATATACTGAAAGCAAAATATCGTTAGTTTTCGCTTTTGATCTAAATTACGGGAAAACTACTAGCAATAGCTCACAACGCATGATAAACATTTTTGTAGCATGTCATCCAGGAATTATAGCAAAAAAAGAATCATGTCGTTATGTCTATTGGTTACGGAGATATAATACAATTTCTCAAAGTCTGTAAATTTGTATTTCCGGGGGGATTGGGGAGAAGCAAGAGGGGAAGGGTCTGGGACTTTTGAGAAAACATTTCCCGTATGATGCTGTATCAACTGGAAAATTTTCGGGTTTCTACTAATTAGTTTCGACAAAAGCCTATTTTTTTTGTCTTTGACTGGACTATTATTTTAGGATAAAGAAGTCCGTACTAAAAAGAAAAATAATTAAAATATGCTTTTAAAATATATAAATAAATAGAAATATATTAAGTAACAATGTAATATTGTATTGTCACCGGACTTACGTTGCTGTGCAAAATTTCATCATTGTATGACATCGGGGAACTAGATAAATTAACGTTGCACGACTTAGTTAGTATGACATTTTGACTTGTTTCTGAAAAAAAAAAAAAAAACTTTTCCCCCATTTTCTTAATATATTTTTATGCTTTTTTTTGTACTGTGAAAATTTTTAATGAAATTAAGAAAGAAGAGGACCAGAAAGACAGAATAGAGTAAAAAAGAAGTAAAAGAGAGGGGAGTATAGGTGCTCCAAAGTGTTGAAATGACTTTCAAGTGGTTGTATTTCATCTACTCAAAAGGAGTTTGCGTGATGTCTACGTGAGGTTGAATAATTTACGTGGCTTGTATGCGTGGCATTAGAAATTCTGTAATCACCTAAGACCCTTATTGGGTCGTCTACGAAAAAAAAAAGAAAAAGAAGCTTGCAGGCCAGACAGAATGAAGGAAATTCGCTCAGCATGAGAGGTTCATTCATCATGTTTGAGCTCGATTTGAGCAATCACAGTCGTCTTTCTTCTTCTGGACTTAGTAATAATTCTTCCTTCGTTTTATTTTTGATTTCCTTTTAAATCTATATTTGCCTGTTCTTTGCTTGTGCATCAAAGGTATGTATTTCGTGATGGAAGATTCTTTTTTTTTTTAAAAAAAAAAAAAAAGAACAACATGAACACCCCAAATCGTGTGGAAATCGGGCGGACGCACTTCTGTCTCAAGATACGTTTCCTTGCGTGAGTAAGTGCGTTTGAATTATGACTCTTATGGCGACCGACCCTACAACGGGATTCCGCTTCAAGTGTTTTTCGAGATATAACAAAATAAAATATAATAGTTATAAAGATCACTTTGATAATTTCATGACACTTTTTTTTTAATTTGTTTATTTATGTAGATTTCTTATCTTAGTATATAGCCATTTTTGTGTTTGTGTTCACTCTATTCGTTATCGAAGACATTGGAAGTTATCGACTCCTTGGTCTTGTTTCAAGAAACTATCCCCATCTTCGCGTGATGCGACGGAGAAAAACTCCAATCTGCTTGATGCCGTGAGTTGTATTTGAACCTATTCCACATTTCAAGGTCGATGCTAGTACGCTCTCTTGCTGCTAGACCAGCTTCGAGAGGGTAAATTTACCGTAACTAATTTTGTGTGTATTATATGCAAGAATTTCAGCTAAATTTACCTAGAGGCAGACAGTAATAATGTATGTATGTATTAAGAAGTTCGATAATTGCCAGGATGCTTTTAATTAAATTGCATATTATTTGTTTGTCTCTTGTTGTATTTTATACGAAGCGTACGTACAAGGCTACAGACGAGAGTTCTTGGATATTCGAATGATTAGCAAGCCTGTTTTTTTGTGTGCAGGGTCACGGGTTCAGTTTCACGTGAGGGGTCCATTGAACGGAATCGTTCGGAGGCCACTTGGAGACCACGAATTGTAATTCCCCGTTCTTAACAAGTTCACGAGCTCGTTTAGGAAGTTAATTTAATCAAACAAAGCTTTCAAACAAAATCAAACAATCACAGTATGTAATCAAACGCAGTATTTAGTCTTTACTGATACGATTAAAATCTAATACGAATACTTTGTGGTATAAATAAATATTAAACATTTTTTCTGTTAAAATAAGCGTACAACAATTACAATAGTATGGAGCATTTGAGTAATCAGAAAAGTTTTGTCATGAATATTTATAAGACCTTTGTCTTTCCATGATAATAAATGGAAATAAGGTATTTTAAAAAATCAACCTATTGTTTCCAGAGAGCGAATTGTGCGTAGATATATTAAGAGAATTGAGAGGCACTGATGAATTGTATTTATTAACTGAGACCTTCTGTAAATCTGACGGTTTCTGTCTTATAAAACCTGACTCCAACTTTCCAAATGCTATACTCTGTGTTCTTCATACTTCAAATACTATGTGTGTGTTTTTTTTATATATATTTCTCTGAATTAGAAAATAGAAAGGATAATATTTCAAACGTTGCAGAGAGATAATACGTAATATGACAACGATATCGAGGTGTAAAGTTATTACGTAATAAAATAAATCCTTTGGAAATCTAACGAAACATTCTGTGGTCAGATAACGAATACAGCAAATACTCTAAAAGTGTTTTATTTGATACACACTTAATAAGTAATTTTAACGCAAGCAAAAGTATTAAATAAGCCTTGTTTGAAAGATGTACTCGGATCAAGAATTGTATAGTTGTAATAATAATAATAATAATCACGAAATAACAACTATATTGCTAGTGAACTTGGTGTTGGTGGATATCGGTTAGATACTTAGGTGCTATTCATAAAACTTTACAGAAAATTTAATTATTTTTTCTTTAATTTATAAGTATAAGTATTTATAAAGCTATATCAAATAAACATCATTATGTAACCTAACCAGGTAGTTACAGTTAAAATGACGCTACTCACAGTGGCCCAGACCAGGCGGCAAAGAACGTACGACATTAAGACTTAGTAGGTGTGCTAATGAGATAATGCAGAAGCTATTTACGCTGAAAAAATAGTTCAATTTTTCTCCACCAGGCGAAAATTTGGCGCTGTAATGAACACTTGGGAATTATATAAAATCTACGGATAAGAAAGATCATTAACTAGGGCGAAAAGATTAAACATTTTTTTGTACAGCGCCGTATTTTCACCTGGTGGAGAAAATTGGAACTACTGTTTATCTCAGTGTAAATCGCTTCCGCGTAGTCTCATTAGCATATCTACGAAGTATCAATGTCCTAAGTGCATTACCGCCCGCTCTGGGCCACTATGAGTAGTGGTCACTTTAATTGTAATCACCCTGTATTTTATAGTATACTTTTCTGAACGTGAGAGTAATATAGAAATTTTATTGGGGAAATTACAAGTACAATTTTACATATTAAAATTAAAATTTAAGGAAGAGATTGTGATATAGAACCTTTCTAATTCCATTCTGGGAAACTGTATTAACTACACACTCAACAGTAACTGAGTTTTGACGTAAAAGGATAGTAAGTTTGGATATGTGGCGGTTGATACATTATGTAATATCTGTACTTGAAGTACAACAAAAATAATACATTAGTTTTTTATGTATTCATTACACATTTTTAATTTTTAACATTTGCAAAACATTGAAACCTCTTTAAATTGGATCATAGATATGACTAGTATTCAATTATCAGTGAAAGGATAACATTTACCTCAATTCCTTTTCTCTTTTTACAAAAATAGTTTTAATTAAGATACTTTGGTTCTTGCGGGGGAAATGTTTTGTAGTTGTTATCATTGTAAATAACAATGCTTATACGTTGTTCATCTTGTTACGGACTAAGCAAAAAAAATTCAAAACTTACATATGTTTTTTATTCCTGCTGTTTGAGTTTGTATACAGAAAAAAAAATAGCGTTTAAATTTTAACATAACCACGTCTGTTGATTGAACCTGCACTGTGGAATATGCTACAATAAACTTTGACAAGGCCAGTGATCATACTGTACATGGTCATTAATATAATCTTAAAAAGAAGAATTCTTCATTTATAATTGCATGTTGTCATTACGTAATTGTATTAATATATTTAGTAGTATAACAACATTAGTTAGTAATTAAATTTCATACCTGTTTTGAGATGTAGAAAAACTTTATATATATATAAAATAAAGTTAAGGCTGGTGTTTTAGTTTTTTAACTTTATATCGTGAAATAAAGGATATTAAAAAAAGGAAGAGTTGATTAATATTGTTTTATAAGTGTTTGAAACAAGATTTTCAAAACAAGTATAATGAAAACTATATTCAACAAATGGTTGAAGTTAATGAAATGTTAAGAAAACAATACCATTTTTTTTATTTATTTTTTATTTTTGTAGATTAAGAAAAAATATAAAATAAAAATTTGAACAGACTCATAAAAAATTTCATAAGGAGACATTAGGTTGAAAACAATAGGTCACAATGTTTAAATGCATTTAATAATATGTTGCTGTTCATAATGTATATAGTTTATATATATATATATATGTATGTATACATTATATTACATATATTGCCAACCACATGCTGGATCAAGTTTAATATTTTTTAATTTGTTGTAAGTGGATGTTTAGAAAAACAATGGTATTTATAATTTGAAATGGATACTGGGATCTTCAATCCACTTAAAACATTAAAACTGATTGCGAAATCATACTCGAGTTTATTTTTTCATTCTGTTCTTTGCTTGTTCTTTTCTTTTCTTTTTTTTAGCTATTAAACTCTCACGAAAATTCTCTTTTAAGTACTAACGTATAAAACACATACACACACTCATGCATAGTTCATATAAATCGTATATAAATCAAGTAGTTTTTTTTTTTTTTAAAAAAAAAGACCTATCAGAAAATTCTTTCTTGGCTTTTAAAAAATTTACACAAAGATTTGTGTGAAATTGTAAAAAGAAAAGAAAAGAAAAAAAGACGATGAAGCATATTAAATGTGAAGAAATAAAAATTGTGTACCGGAAGAGATTTTATTTTTTATTTTTGTGAAGAAAGAGAATTCTTTGTTATTATTATTATGCAGATTTTCTTCAGTTAAATGCACGGGAAGGGACATTGTACCGTATTTTTTTTTTGCTATAATTTTAACAGTTTGGAATTTACTACATACCAAACAAGCCTTGAGAAAGCTCTCATAGGAAGAGAGATATCTTTATGACATATCTATAGATCAAATGAAAATTACCTAAAACTCCTCTACAGGTTCACTATTCTAAGTAAAGTAAGAAAAAAAACTACACATCCTGATTCCAGTGTTGAACCTTGTTTATGTCTAAGCTTGGAAATATACCTCAGTTTCTTTTGAACGTATATACGGTAAGATGGGACTTAACAGTATAATACTTGCAGAATCTTGATTAACTAAGAAGTAATTTTTTTTCAAAGACCTTAAACTTTGTTTTTAAAGTAAAGTCTGCCCTTAAATATTGCGTATGAAAAAATGTGTTCTTGGTCAGATGATTATATCTGTAGTGTAGAACCACTAAAATCTACATCAATCGCACAAGACTTAAGCCCAGTCACCCTTTCGTAGTCGTGATTATTAATCACGAAAAGATACCTCAAAAGGTTGATTGCTTTCATGTGCCAATCTATATACTTTTACCCTTAACCAGATGGGCTTTGAGGGGAGACATTTTATGTAAATGAAATCTGTCATCATATCCCTTCGAGTACCTTAATCTCACTTAGCATCATTTTTATTTATTTTTAAAATCACATTTCGCTCCCACCTTGCCGTATTAGCATCATCAGTCAATATTCCTGTCATCTTTCCATAATTACAACTAGTTGAAGCGGAAAAGAAGAAATTAGTGTTAAAAATGATTTCTTCTACCTGCGTATAATCTGCTTTTCAATCTTAACCCTATCGATACCTTCTTTTGTCAAATAGTTTTTCAGCGCGCCTATCCATTGAAGTGTTCTGATGGAAGGAAACGCGATCAATTGATTATTAATCTAATTTTCGTTAGTGTGATAAAGAAAAAGCCAGAACGCATCAATTGACATCAATACTATAAGGGTTTGCCATCAGTATATCCGTAACATAAAGAATAAAAATGGTTGTATTGATAGTATATATATATATTAAAAAAATCCTTTCAGTCTTTTAAGAAAAAAGAGATTCTAAGCTACTGATATGGTTGTACAAGATACATATATGCACACACATTATGGCATTTGTCAGTCGTTTGTTTATGCATATAGAAAAGAAATCAGTGAGTAGAAAGAGAGATTTTCATATTGCAGTTCTGTGGTTAACGATATAGGACCGATTTATTACAAACCCATTTTCAGTTTTGTTCAGGCATCGAAAAACCATTTAGCATAGATCATTCATTTTGATTTTCTCCCGTACTTTTTTTAAGTGACACTGTAACAAGACTAGGGGAAAAGAAGGGAGGTAAAGAGAAATGGCGGTAACGAATGCAAAAAAGGAATGAGCGATTATATATATATATAATGTTTTTGGTGGGGAGCAAGCAGGGGAAGACAATGGAATCCTTGGTGGAAATCTGTACGGGGAAAATAAATGAGATATGAGACCAGCTGTCTAGAATCATAATTCATGTGAGAGTCTTGTGAATATGCAAATTGCCTGGTTAATACGATGGTCGAGAACCGACTGAGGCATCCATAAGGTTCAGCCTTGTTTTGTTCTTTTGAGGGTCTGTTTTTTTTTTTTTAGAAATATATCTTTTTCATTCTTTTATTATTTTTTTTCTAATCCACCCATTTCCTTCCTAGTCTTTTCATCTAACGTTCTTTTCTCTAAGTTTTTTTTTGTTGTTGTATAACTCTATCCCTTCTTTTCAAATTCTCTCAATATATTTTTTTATATTCCTTCCTTGTATAACAGTTAGTGAAAAATTTTGTCGTACTGTTGTAACGATACGATCTTTAGAACAAAACAAAAGAAGATCCCTTTCCCCCCTTTCTTTTGCCAAGGTCTTTTCAAATCAGCGTATGCAAATTTAAGGAAAAATTATTCTAAGTTTTATTTGTTAAGTTACATTAACTCCCCTCCATTGCTTTCTGTTCATACCAACTTGGCTTTGCTTTGAAATCGTACACCTCTTGTTCCCTCATCCTTTTTTTTTAAAAAAAAAAAAACTTTAATGTTCCCACTTCAAACAGTTGGGTTAGCTTTCTTCCGGTTTCCTTTTCACATTGAAACCTATTCCATAAAACCGTAACGACCAATCAGCTTTTATCTTCTCTGGAAACGCTGGCTTCTACAGTATGCAGATGAAGATGTGTACATATCACATGAATGTGTAAGGGTTAAGATTTACTTGCACGTATAATATTTCCTTCCTTTCGAATTCCTGCGGAAAGACAACGGAATCAATTCTGTAGACGCGTAGATTGTATGCTTAGATAATTTTCTATTCTGTAGTAGAGAAGAGAAAAGTGTAATAAATATTTAGAAGTACAGACGGCACCATTTCTACCTTCTGTAATAACATATGCTTGTAATTCAGCTTATCTTAGACAACAATGAAACAAACGTCAAGGAATCAGTGTTTTAAATGGATAGAATTATTTAGTTCTAAACCAACAAACTAGCAAAGTAATTTCACATTTCGCTTTATGTGATTTGACCATCGGACTTATTTTTTATGTCTTCTAGACAAAATGATAGCTTTATTTAATAAAAGGAAAAGGACTATGACGCGCTAACCAAATGGAGTGGAGGGAAGAAATCGGGTAAAAGGATATATACATAAAAAAAAAGTGAAGGAAGAAGATGATTGATGATTCTTGAGGAGAAACCCTGTCCGTGAAATTCCGACTGCTTAGCCCATATTAATGAAATTATTGATGGTTGTGCAAATGATTAATTTTTTTAATGTTTAAAGGGTGGGGGAACAAAACTGAGACATATGACTTGAATTTTAAATATGTATTTTTGTTTTGATTTGTTTTGTTTTCGACCTCTTTCTCCAAGTTTGTGACAGTACTGAAAGAACAAAAGGTGAACAGAGTATACATGTGACAGAAAAGAATGGTGAAGCTAGAAGATTCGTTACAATTGTGAGGAAAATTTCAATAATTTCGAAATCATTTTCTTTCATTTTTGAACCGTGCCTTTGAAGGATAGTATCTCCATCACAGTCCAGTATAAATTCTTATTCACCTGTGTCCATCAATGTAAGATAAAAAGTTAACGGAGGTAATCTATACCGCTAATATGTAATAGGTTATGTATTTATACTTAAATTATAAATAAACACGCCATATATCATAATATGATGACGAAACTGACGAAAATTAACAGAAAGCACTTAAATATTGGTAACAGAATGAAAAGCAATGACGATACAGCTTCTGTGTCGTAATAGTGGCACAAGTACTTAACCTTGTGGTACTCCGGAGCTTTGTTAATTATAATCATAAATATATCATTTACCCTATAATGGCCAGAACATAATAGGATGGTTTACATTGTTGGCATTATTTAAGTTGAATGTATGTTGTAGTAACAGGAATCTGCAATATGAGCATGAGGACGCTAACAGTTCTGTCATGAAGAGTTGAGAGCCAGGGGAGAGAGGTCATGCAGTGAGCTAGGTTGTTATTGCTGTTGTTGATGTTGCTGGTGGTGTAATTTGACGGCGGTTTTGCATGTTTCAGCATCGAGCTATATATGCCACCTGGGAGGCCTTTCACAAAATGGCTTTTTCCTCCCCACCGGATGCACGCTAATTTAAACAAATGCCTATCTAATTGTATTTGTGCTTAAAAAAATATTTTTTCTTGATATAGTTTTTTTTTTCGTATATAATACAAATAGGAAAAAATGGACAGAAGAATAATTTCTTAAATGGTTTAATACGAGAAGAAACTTATTCTGTTTCTAATTCACTAATTGAAATGAGGCGACACTAACTGCTTTGCCGGAAATGGAAATCATTAGCTTTTTAATCCTGATGCACTTCCAGAGAAAATGTAGCATCTTTTTTTAGTAACACCTTTTAGTGTGTGTGTGTGCTTGTGTTTCGGAAAAAAAGAATTAGAAATAAAAAAAAAAAGCAATTTCTTTCTAAAAGTATTAAAGATGATGATGGAGAAGAAGAGATCATTATGAAAAGAAGAAAAATAATGTTTTTATTCTACTTCCTTTCTCCGGTTTTGATTGTTTGTGATATGAAAGTGTGTAGTATTCATGGAACATATAGGGCAACCATAAAACATAATCCTAATAATAATAACAATAATAGAAGAAGAAAAAGATGATGATGATGATAATTAAGAATTAGTTTTCAGATTTGTTTTAGCATTATAGATATCCTAGAAATAATATGTCCTAGAACGGGACATGGCAGATGGTTATGGAATTGTATGATATGGAGTAATAAGTATTTCCATGGCAGATGGTTATGGAATTGTATGGTACGGAGTAATAAGTATTT
>JAGDQP010026187.1:5901-26165 GCA_022664845.1 Lepisma saccharinum
GACTTGAAAATAGGCATTTCGTTACTTGTTATGGCCGAAAGAAATGGGGATCTGGAGGCGCGAAGGGAGGAGGGTGACTGAAAAATGAAGGTTTTCTTAGTGTGTCATATTGTGGTGCATAAAGTGATAGGATTTTCTAGACTCAATACGAATATCATTTATTTTTGTCAGAAAACGATTTTAGAGTTTACAAATTTATACTAAAATGAAACTGCATTAATAATAATAATTTTAAAAATGACAGAAAAGGATGTTCATGAAAATATTTTTACGGGATTGTTTTTAAATTATAAGCAAGTTTTATTCTCTTAAAAATCTGAATTATTTTACTTCTTTGCAGAAAATATAGAACAGCTTATTTGCATATCAGAGCTGAAACGGGTCACCAGGTCAAGTTTTGGCTTCCCGGTCTAGGTTTGAACCCCGTCTGACCCGATGACACGATTTAGACCACGTAACATAGAGGACAAAGCAGAGTAATTATTTCCTTGCGTGCGAATACTGTTTCTTTCAGAGGTGACCACGACCGGAGTTGTTACCCCTCAGAGCACTAAAATACAACGCCGAAATTCCCAGTTAAAATTTTTTCCCAGACCGGGTCAATTGGGTCAAGCCTGCGACCGGATCACCTATGTTCGGGTCAGGACGGATCACCAAAAGTGACATGGTTTCAGTTCTGTTGCGTATTATTCGGAAAGGTTATATTTAATATGTTCAGGCATTCCAGTACATTCTAGACATTGAACGAGATGTTTTACCTGATGAAAAGCAGGAAATTTATGCAAGATGTATTTTTGTAGAACAACTGCTGAAACAAAAGATTTTTGATAGTATTAAGAAAATCAACCTGGAAAACTATGACAGAGTTGCAGACAAGCATCAAAGTAGCTACAACCACAAACTAAATTGTAGTCTAAAAAAAAAGGAACTATTTGCTCTCACCCACTAGTGAAGTCACATTAAAAGAATATGAAACTGGATATGAGAGAACTTGTGCTTTTTTCCATAGCCTGAAAGAAATTCCACTAAATTACAAAGATATGTGTGAAGATCTTCCACGTGTCTTCAAAACGTGTGTTGTTACCTTCAGCACCAACACGTACCGCAGTATATCATCAAAGCCTTGAAAAGAAAATGACGGAGAACTTTTGAAAAGTTGATTATGGCTTGGCCAAAATTCTGCAAGCTGGTTCTCAGGAATGAACCAATCAAACAGCAATTGGTTGTCAACACTGTGTGTGGTCGTCAGAAAAGGAAATTAAAAATCAAACTGGAGATTGCAACTTCGTTTTCCATAAAGGAAGTTGCATTTTTCAGTCTATCAATGCTCAGGCAAGCTGCGTCAATACATGAGATCATGTCAAATCAGGAGGAAACAAGACTCCAAGGTCATCATGTACTACAAATGAACTAACAAGAGTGAAGAGAGAGAGGGAGAGAGGAACGCCTTGATAGTATTCGCTCATGCTAGTGATATCAGGTGGAGTTTATTGTTTCCAACAGGTTCTGAAAACAAAACAAGACTACTTCACAATTCAGTCTTTCTTTCAGAAGATTTTATTTTGGGGGATGGGGTATCACGAAAGTTATAAATAATGTATATCGACTCCAGTGTACTAAAATATTAAATAATAATTTTACTTAATATGCCGTACTTCCTTAGTCAACTTCAAAATAATATGAACAATGTTGATAAGATGTGCTATTATATACTTATTTCAGTATATGCATGAGTAATATAGTGTTGAGACAAGTTATTTCGGGGGGAGCGGTTGGAAACCTCCAGGAGGGGAAAGCCCCATCCCCCGAAAGTATGCCTAAAAGAAACCTTGCTTCACATTATAAAACTGCAGAGGAGCATATAGGTTTCGTCAGAAGTGTTGTGCGCTACTAGGACTTCACGCTTTCATCGGTTGTGATTTGACAAGTGCCTTCAAAGGTCTTGAAAATGTTGCTGTCTCAAAAGTATGAGTCCTATCTTGTAGCTTTCGAAAAACTTGAAACATCTTGGACTTCGCACCCCGGCATTGATACTGTCACATTAGTTTTGAGAAAATCGCAATTGAAAGTTTGGATGATGTAAGTTATATTGAAAAGCAAGAAATAATGATAAGAGGATACTGCTTAAACAGTGTTACATCTCAAGGTTTTCTCTTGCTGAACAGCGTCATTGTTGTGAAATTGTGTTAATATAAAGTAGTGCCAGTATTGAGGACGGATACAGTTACTTTACTGGGGTTGTGAATACTGACAATAGCGCTCTCATGTGGCTTGTAGAAGAGATACGGTTAAGAGTTATATTGCGGGATAGAGTGTAGCTTCAGGAGTCCGAATATATAAATAACTCAAAATTGACAAATGTTGAGTTGTGACAGTATCATTGCCGATGTCCATATAATTGATAGTACATAAGTTCATGGTACACGCCTTAAAGAGTTTTCATCTTACATGGGCTCTCTATAGATCCAGTAGATGTTCTGCGGATGAACTTAGGTTGCTCACAATGAACAGCAAATGCCAAGTAAAGATTGTACCCTTTCACTAAAGGGAAGTGTAGTTTTCTCTTTGCTCCTACCGTTAAAGCTCTCTTTATTTGTTCAAATAAAGAGCTCGAATTGAAAAAGGCTCAGAATTGGAGGTTGATTGAAACCGGATTCCAAGAAATTCCAAACACTTGGGAGGGCCAAAGCCATAAATGATTTGACTGAAAATGGACAACCTGTTTAATGAGCTTCCTACAAAATATGTCCTCCAGTTCTGGTAGATATACTAGATGTAGAAAGGCAGACACTAACTAGATGAAGGAAATGAAACAGATAAAAGCTTTAGCATGTTGACAGATGATATAATGTAAACCTTTTTACCGGTCAAAACGATAATCATTGTGACAGTCATGATGATGTGGATGAATGACTTTCTGGGTACAAGTAAGTTATTGTATATTTCCCCGACAGTAAAATAATGAAGATTTTTTTTTACAAAATAAAACTTGCCTTGTGTTAAAAACAATGACGTAAAAACTTTTTAAGTTACATTTTTTGTTTCAAAATATGTTCGCTATTTTTCCTTCTATTATTGCAATAAATATGTCTTTTTTATCCCCAAAATCTTTTTCGGAATAAAATAATGTATATTCATATTCTGTCGGAAATCTACTCTTTAATATCCCGTATTTCTTTGTAAACTTCATCTTTCAGGCCTCGAGGTTCCCAACCTCCTTTCCGGGCCTCGTGGTTCCACATGTTTTCCCACATAGCAAAATGTCGTCCCAGGAATATCTGACGGATCTCCTGGCAGGATATCGGGACGTCCGTAGGACGTCCTGTTTAAGTCCCGTTTACATCCATGGGACGTATAGGTATAATTAATCCTTCGCATAACTATACGAAGGCATATCCTTCGTATAGTTATAATTAATTAAATAATAATAATAGTAAGGTCGATTTAATTTATAGAAATTCCAGGTAGGTAATCCCGCACGGCTTTCTGGGGGACATCCAGGGGACCTCCATACGGGATGAACTGTTTGTATTGCCCACAGAGTTATCCCACGGACGTCCTTAGGACATCGCTATGGGAGTTTGAGAAATCTGACGTTAATGGGATCTAAATGGGACGTCCCAGGGATGTACTCTGCTATGTGGGTTGGGAGCTGTTATCACATAATTACCATTTCTTTGGGCCAAACCAAATAATACAGTGCAAGTTTTGACGTTTTCGTGAGTTTTATTTTTTCCTTCAACATAAGGTGTTTTTAAAACTCAGGCAAAATAAAGTTTCTGATCAATTTTGGCCGTCATTTTGATTATAAGCAGGTTCTTTTTCCTGAAAAGTTCGCTATACATTTCGAATCTTTCTTTTTTTTTTTAACTGAAGAATTTAATTTAAATTTATATTCAGTCCGAAATTCCTTTCATTTGATACTCCACACAACCTACTTTATAAATTTTTATTTTTCATTTCCCCATTTTTTGGAGTTCAGAGTCCCAATTTTGGAGGAGAGGGCATTTACCGTATAATTACCACTTCTCTAGACGAAGACTAACACAGTGCCAGTTTTGAAGTTCAAGGGAGTTTTAAATATTTTCTTTCAATTCACTGACTGGCTTTTAAAATAGCAAATAACTCATTTTAAAAAGTCTGTGAGCAATTTTAAGTCAATTTTATGGTTTGAGAACATCGCTATAAATATTATTTTTACACTTCGCATAAAAAATTGCGACTCAGAACGTCGTGCAGCTAGGCCACCCATTTGACACTTTACCCTGCAATCGTGTCTGGTAAAGAGACTCCTCGGTCTCTTCCACGTGACGAAAATAAGCAAACAACATGAGCACATAATTTTTCCAGATGTACATGAATGAGTGCAGGTGAAATAGAAGAATAAAATGAGAGGAAACAATACATAAAATGACGCAGGGAGTAATTTAAACACACACAATGAAAAATTGAAACCGATTGATGTCTTTTAGTCACAGACAGAGAAATGTGTGTGTGTGTGTATGAGAGAGAGAACATATATAGAATTAAAATGTCAAAATGTTTTAAAAAGAATCGAAAGAAAATTATGAAGTAAGATAGTACTGCCAGAAATCCAGCAGTAAGATAGAAGTGACCTTTGGATTTTATTTTTTGTGAGGACAATACGAATATGTAGACGGGTGATTTCAAAACTCATTCAGTCACATTCGAAATGGCGACCAAGGTTTGTGGTCAGATTAGAAAATAATGATTTCCAGTGAAACAGGAGAGTTCTGATTATGAGGTACATCTAAGATAACACACATGCTTTGTGGGCGCGTGGTTCGGTCGCAAATTCGGTGGAGTTCATTGAACGTACTGGTTCGGAATACCTTGTAACAAACTCAGTAGGTACCACAGGCCATACTACTAATTCACACCATTAATGTAAATCAAATATCAGAAGAAAATTAATTAATGATTATTTTTGTGCTAAATTTCTAACAGAGAGAGCCAAGATTACAAGTCTAAACTGCATCAAAATGAAACGTTGCAAATATTCAAGATCAAAATTGGCATGTTTCTTATGGGCATAGCAAACCATACATGTTCCACATTTCGTAAATAAATCACATTTAATAGTATGTTGATAAATTATAGGATAGAAACGAGTTTTGTGCCAAACTAATATATATATAAAAAAAAATGTATTTTTTCCTTTGAACTTAACATAACTGCGGGTTAATTTCAACTCATTTCTGAACATTTTATCTGTTCTGAATATGACACTGTGAATTCTACGTATTGCAAGTGTAACGTTCTAATAATTACAACACTAATGATGTGTTTATAATAATCCGCACAGATAGAATGAGCACCCCAGAGAGAGGGTGTAAGAGAAAAAGAAATATAAAGAGAGGGAGAAATACCAATCAAAAACATGAAAACTACATTGATTTATAATCATGCTAAAGAACACAAACACTGTTTATTCTATAACCCTTCTCAGCGAAAATATCCTATCTTGCCACGTAGTTTTCCAACGGGAAATGAATCTGCGTGTGCTGCTATCATTTTATGCGAAAATTGCTATCTGGTTGGAAATCAAACTCAGGCTGTCAGATGGGAAGTCTGGCACGATAACCATTACTCCTCATGTTTCGCTGCTAAAGAAACTGCTTAACAAATGATATAGAGTAGGGGTGTTCGGAAGTCCAAAGTCAGTTCCGGAATTCGGAATTACTTGGGTTCCGGAATTCCGAAATTCCGCCATTTCAGAATTTCCTGAATCGTGGTGGCTTAATGGCAAAGGGTTCAGTTCTAGCGCTTGAGGTCGTCGCTTCGATCCCTGATCGTGCCATGTAGTGGACAAACACCGTGTTCGTGAGTTTTCTTCGTGCTCTCCTGTTTCCTCCTACTTTCTCCATTCCACCAATCATCTCATCATCATCATCATCCGCTCTGAGACAAATTTGCCTAAAGCCTTACAAATTAAATTCTAATTCATAATTTGGAAATCCGAAATTCTGACTTCCCGGAGTTCCGAAACTCCGGAATTCAGGCTTTCCGAAATTCTGAAATAGAATTTGAATTTTATTTAAGGCTTTTAGGCACTTCAGGCTCAGGCGTTCATCGTAAGAATTCTTTACACTGTATTACACCTTATTCAGCAAGTTTTAATTGTTGTGAAAATTTCGTCTTGTCGATCTGTCTGCTGGTAGTGAACCGTTCATTTCTACCATTTGGTGATGATGCTCGACATTCCCAAATTCCGGAATTCCGAACACTCCTACTATAGAGCTTCTTTCTAAGAATAATAACATGGAAAGTGAATACTTCAAGTCAATCGCGTGTTCTTAACGACCATAGATTTTGTTTTGCCTCTCCAATCAATATTTGTAAATCTTCGTCTTCTCTATAGTGACAGCTCTTCGTAAATTGAGGTATCTTTACCATCGTAGGCGACTCGGTGGGTATGCTTCCACATTATTTAGGGGTCGACGTTTGGTAAGAGAAGTCACTATTGTATTGTTTACGATAGCTTTGTGAAAGACGACTAGAATAAGGTTCGAACCTATGTTAGCTATCTTTAGTACTGAGAAGCCGACCACGTTACCAGTGCACCTTCCTTCCTGCCAGTTTAAAACATCAGGAAAATATTACTAAGTTCAGGTTTAGAGCTAAACTTCAGATACAGCTGGCTTTCTTCCTGTAAATTGTTTACAACAAATTACACGTGGAAATTTATTTATTGATTCAACGACATATAGACAAATTAGCGCCCCCTAATATCTGAAATAAAGAAAATCCAGGAAAAATAAAGAAACGATAAAATCTTAACACAATAATTTCATCGTGCAGGTTCAAAAGGTACACTTAATAATAATAAGTATTATTATTATTACTATTACAGTGAAACTTCCGATAACGAACAGTTTTAAATTCCCTCGCAGAATATCATTGAATATTATGGAAGGAAACTCTCTTAATAGCGGACTATATTAGAAACGAACACAGACAGCTTGATGGTGTTTTCTTTTAAATTAAAAACCTCTCTATAGCAGACGAGGCCAATAATACCATATGGTGGTCGTCTGTAAAGCAGAGCAGAAACGGCTCATTGTTCAAGTTTTCGACCTGGTCACCGGGTCTAGGCTTCGCATCCGACCTGTACTGGTGACCCGATTTAGACCCGGTAACGCACAAGACAAAGCAGAGTTTTAAATTATTTCCATGTGTTTGAACAGTGTTTCTTTTAGGGTGACCAGGACCGGAGATGTTACCTCAAGAGAGAGAGAGAGTTAGAGAAACCCGAAGATTGGTTGCAGAAGGCAAAATAAAGGATATGGGCGTTAACAGGATAATTGAGAAGACGTCGTTGATTTAAAGTATAATTTGCTTTTTATGTTATTATTCGTAGAAAGAAACTGTATTGCATTTATTAAGCAGTTTCTTTTAGCAGCGAAACCTGTGGTGTAATGATTATCGTGCCAGACTTACAATCTGGGTTTGATTCCCAACCAGATACCAGTTTTTTTCGCATAAAATGATGATTCTTACAGAGATTCATCTTCGGTTGGAGGACTAGGAGGCAAGATAGGATAACTTTACTGGTGTAATGATATTGGTTTCTGAGCTATCTGAGATAAGAAGATTTGTAAGGTTCACGGATGATTATGGAGAATTATGCCTTAGAGGGAAATGGTTTATTGTTTATAGAGATAGGTTTAATTGCCCATTGGTTCGTATATAGCGTGTTTTGATTGGTTCCTAAATTTGAGCATGGAAGTCCATGCGGTTCGACATGAATTCCATCAGTTGTGTGCAATGTGATGGTATGTAGTACATCGTTTTTTGTATTGTAAAAATCTCTGTGTTAAAAATCTGAGTGAAGGCGATTGTGAATTCATTGAGTGTGGATTTTTTTTTTTTTTTTTTTTTTTATTTTTTTATATTTTTGAGTGTAGGTTTTGAGTACCTGCTGTTTTGGAAGGTATTTTCCTGTTTCGTGTGGGGATACTCCAGTCCTCCATTTATGGCAGATTTTGTGTAAGTCTTAGCCTAAACTACGATTTCCTAAACTAATTTCTTTTGCATTGGGGTAAGTTATTATTCTTTGTTAATATATGTTTGAATTATTTCGTGCATAAGAGATTTGAGAACGAAGTCAGATATTTTTGCGGAAAATATGTTAACGTTGCAAAGACGTTAAAAATATGTTAATCATTCATGGTTCTTTTGCTCTTACTCGTTAGTAAATTCAAGAAAATCGCTATTTCTAAGCTATTAATAGCAACTGATGATTTGGATTGAAAATTTTGTTCTTGAGTTTTGTTCTAAAGATATTTTTCGTTCAAATTATTTAGGTACGAGCATTTGTTTTTATTATTTTTACTATTTTTGTCTTTTTATCGGAGATAAAAAGTCGACAATTTGGAATTTAAATTCTCGTCTTCTGATTCATTTCTATCTCTGGAAACCAAACCTAAGAAGGACATAGCTTATAGCATAAGAATAATGCGTATGACTTCGTTTTGTTATCTCAGTTTGCATGAGTTTAAGTGCCATTTTTTTTCTCTTCTTCACATATAAATGTAGTTTAGGAGACTGAGCTATGTCAAATGTGATTTTGCACTTTTGGTATAACTATTACACACCGCCCGCTCAATCTATAGTTGCCTGTCCAATCAGCGAAAAATTGTGTGTAGCCTGTCCCCACGAATTGGCCGCTAGATGGCAGGCGTATTCAAGGCTTATTCTGCAACTCAAAAGCATTAAGTGATGCCGTTGCAATATGGAATTTTGATTTCTGTAAGGACACAGAATGATTGTTCTAAAGTAAAAGACAAATATAGTGGCTTTTACACAAAACTTAAGTGTGAGCAGAAGTCATTCTTCGTTATTTTCATATTTTTCAATTATGCGAGCGATGAGATGCTGATAAATAAAATTGCTCTACCGTATCTTAGGCAATAAAGCTTTAATTATAACTTCAAGTCCATGACAAAAAGAAGCTGGATAAATCTGGCCTCGAAATATTTTCAAAGTGTAATAAGAGGAGTCTTATTCCCCCAGAACACGAAAATTACTCCCCCTCCGGGAACCACCACCCCCGCCCGCCCGCGAAAGATTTCTCGAGAAGAAACTATAGTTCTAGCATTGCTTTCACATTAGATAGTATCTGACAACGATACTCACTAATGTGCCGTAGTATGGGAGACTACAATATATAACCATAACAATTAACGCCATAGAGACAAAATGAAATAACAATGTACGACTAAAATAATTTTAAAAACATACGTTTCTTAAACAATTCGTACTAAAAAGTAAAAAAAAAAATTTTTTATGCATGATTAAAAAGAAAAGCATGAGGGGGCTCACTCATATACAGTCACTTTATAAATTCTTCAATTGGCGCACCCTATGCTTTTCTTTTTAGTCCTGCATAAACAAAATTAGTTTTAACTTTTAGTATGAATTGTTTAATAAAAGTATATTTCTCTAGTCTTTTATTATTATTTTTCGAATTATTTCGGTGTCCGGATACTTTTTATCAAACTGATGATGTTATCCAAATAATAAAGTGTTCTGCAACCAGTTAAGTGGAACATCGTTGCGGGCTTGTATTTATTTTAGGATAAGGAAGTTCCTTACTAAAAATATATATGCTTTTAAAATATATAAATATATAGAAATATATGAAATTAACAACGGAATATTGTATTGTCACCAGACTTACATCGCCGTGCAAAATTTCATCATTATATGACGTCGGGAAATTAGTTAAATTAACGTTACAAAATTTGAGGACACGATGAGTCATTGTGAATTTGAAAAAAGTATGTAATGATATTGGTTTCAACGTTCGTTGAGCGAATGCAAAATTACACATCCTTTCAATGAAAAATAAGTCTTTAGGCGATACGAAGATAAAATACCTGTGTTTTTTCCCTCAGTAAATAGTATTGCCTCAGTCTAACTTTGTGATACAAATCAAAAAAGTAATTTGATTCACAATATCATGAACGTTGTAATCATCATTTTGCAGCTTCCCTTAAAATCTTCATTGAGAAAGTGAAGACTGCAAATAGAATGATCAGACGGAATTCACTGGCTTCCTTTCTTCTCACCTTCTCTGGATATAACAAGTAACCACTTTTTACGTCGTTCATTGTCTGTCGTAATTTCGTGAAATGATACTCCACTGTATTCCGACTTGCCTTTTTTTGCCTTAAAGAATGGTACACAACAATTGTGCACCATTCTTTTCCTAAAACTCTTCGAAATATTCAGTTTTCCCTATACCAATACTCAAAAGTTACTGACTAAAACGGATGTATTGTGCTGCCTCTAGCGTCGGAATTAGGAAGCAAATGTTCACGCGGCAAACAATGCTTTTTGAAGCGAATGGGCAGGCAGCTATAGATTGAGCGGGCTGCGCTATTAAAATACACTGGCAAGGATTAGAGAATGAATAGTGTGTGTGATCTTTAGCATGATGATAACAGATGTACTTTTCATGTTTTTGATTGGTATTTCTCTCTTTTTTGACGTTTTCTAATCATCGTTTCCACCGTTTCTCTTCTTCTCTTTTATATTATCTTTTTCTGTTACTCCTTGCTTCTTCCCCCATATACGTGTGTGTTTTCATTCTTCCCCCATGTGCGTGTGTGTTTTCATTCTATCTCTGCAGGTTGCTATAAACACTAATTTGTTAGTGTTGTAATTATTAGATCGTAATATTCCCAATAGGAGAAATCCACAGTGATATGTTCGGAACAGGTAAATTTCAGAAATTAGTAGAAACTAGAAAGTTTTGTTTATTTTCATACAAAATATTAGTTTGGCACAAAACTCGTTCCCATCCTATCATTTATTAATATACTATTCAATGTGCTTTATTCACGTTTGAAATGTGGAACATGTAAGGTTTGTTTGGAACATGGCCCATAAGAAACATACCAATTTTTATCTTGAATATTTGCAACTTTTCGTCTTGATACAGTTAGGACTGTTTCTTAAATAGAAATTTAGTAGAAAAATAATCGTTTATCAATTTTCTTTTTGTGTTCTATTTGTATTAGTGGTCTGGAATTGAAGGTAAGGCCTACGGTACGTACTGTGTTTGTTATAAAGTATTCCGAACCAGTACGTTCAATGAACCAACAGAATTTGCGATCGAACCACGCGCACATAAATTGTGTGTTAACCTTTTGACCTTTCCCTAGATGTGTCGCAGAATTCTGCTCCACTAAAAATCATGAGTATTTAATTTGACCACCAACTTTGGTCGCCATTTTAAAGTGACTGAATGAGTTTTGAAATCACTCGTCTACATATTCGAATTGCCCTAAGAAAATATAAAATCCTAGAGTCCCTTTTATCTTACTGTTGGATTTTTTGGGTTCTTTTGATTTTTTTTACTACGTTTGCTTTCGATATTTTTGTTCTCTCTTCGTCTTCTTTCTCTCTCTCTCGCTCTCTATCTATCTATCTATCTATAACAGACATCTATCGGTTTCATTTTTTCATTGTGTGTTTAAATTTTTCGCTGCGTCATCTTAATTACTGTTTCATCTCGCTTCTATTTTTTCATTTCATCGTAACTAATTCATGTATATATTTAAAAAAATATGTGCTCATGTAATTTGCTGATTTGCGTTACCTGGGAGAGATGGACGGAAGGAGATGGAGTTATCTCTTTATCAGACATGATTATAGGATAAGATGTCAATTGGGTGGCTTAGCTGCACGGCGCGGCGTTCAGAGTCGGAATATTTGATACGGAGTGCGCCATAAGGAATAATATAAAATTGGTCCCGATGGAGCAGTGGGTGTACGTGGGATTCCCCTGACTCCCCGACTATTGTTGGATGCTAGGGATGTCATACCTATGCGTATTTAGACAGTTTTTACTTCTTAGAATAATATATGTCTATATGTGGACAGAGCAGATTACGATTTCGACAATCTCATGATATACCTGTCAACCCTACAGTTATTGGTGTATTCGAAAGAAAGTATTCTGGAGCTCCCATACATTCGGGGACCTGTAGCTCCCAAAGTTCTGTTTTTTTTTTTAACGTCTATATAGGAACTTTTCCCTTGTGTCTGTGTGAATAATTTACTGACGTTAATTGCATAGACTGATCATACACCCTGTGTATGCATTGGTCAGGACAGTTCTTGTATTGTGAAAGTTCACAATAATATCACAGAAATCAATATTGACAGTTTAATTTAAAAAAAAAATGTTGAGAATGTTTGTGTTGTTCTAAGACTGGACGTCGTCAACAAACATCAGTATGATAGATGATCGTAGGGATTCTAGAAAATATGTGGCAACAAACTCAAACTTCGCTCTGCAGAGTTTTCTGTTTTTTTTTTTGTTTTTTTTTTTTTATGAAAATTTTCCCAAAGAAAAAAACGGGCATTAAAAAAAAAAAAAAAAAAAGTTCAGTTCTTTTTTTGTGTGTGCGTGCTTTATCATACAAAGTACAAACAGTCGAACGTGCCATGAATAGTACTGAATAAAAGGGTCAGCATTTCTCCAATATTTGATAAAGTAGAAGTTACACTTGCTAGCAGTTCTTAACAGAAATAAATTCAAGTATGCCCGAACAAGCATGTGACATTTTGGTGAAAATGGAGTTATTTACGAATACGAAACAAAGGTCTCTGGTAATATGTTCTTGATATGCATCTGCACTTGGTTTGAGCATATTGAAACAAACACCCTCAGTATTCAGAGATTTCGGGAGAGAAATGCAATACAAAAACCGTGGAACAAAAGTCTGTGTTACATGCTCTTCCCGTGAGTGAGTCCACACAAAAATAGCGTAGTAGCATTTCGTTTACTGCTAATTTGGCTAAATTTCTATTATTCCTACGACTCATGAAAAGTAGCCCCTACTCCTATTGATACTTTTCTCCGAACTTCGAGAAGGGTATAAACAACAGCACACAGATGGGGGGGTGATCTCAGTAAATACAAGTCAGAAACAGATTTTCTAGTTCCAAGAAAATTGTAATGTGGAAATACCGGACCAATGTTTGACGCAAATTTAAAACGAATATTTAATGTGTTCTTGTCACGAATGTTGCTTCAGTATTAGCATAATGTACAGCTTCTGAGTGTAGAAAGTTTCCTGGAGTGCTGTTTTCTATGGACCTTGTCCTAACATTTTTTTTTCTTCTTTTCGTTTGCATTTCATCTCCAAGAACGAAAAATAACATAGGCCGATCTGTATTTATGACCCTTTAAAATGAGGTTGACTAATTGAATCTCGCAATGCTCGTCTTCTGCACAGAATAGTAAGTACGCCACTGCGATTTTTTCAGCCTAAAAGTGCTTGCGATAGTGCGGCGTGTTCAAGAAAAAAAATACACGAGTAAAAATTGAATGTGCATTAGGAAGATCGTAATGCTTTCTTTATATTACAGTAATTGATAATCCTTCTATTTTTAAAATACGTTAACACTAATGTTTTCACCCATCTAACCATTAATTGTGTTTTCATCAACCTTTTATTGCTAAGTGATTTCCTAGAGCATATATTCGGCAAGCCGTTTAGTAGTTTGCCCAAAGGGTGGAGGAAAGAAGCTCCAGAAGCTTACTTCATCCGGAGTTGTTGAATTCATTGTGTAGGGGCGATAAAGTTTGAGCAACAAGAAATCTCACTTAGGAATATAAAACAAACCAGTTGTACATTTGTTTACACAATGCACATGATGACCTTAATGCATCTTTGATGTCGAGGCCGTTCATTGGTAACCTTCAAGAAGTCTATTGTTTCGGTTAGTTGCTAAATTAGAAGTGAATTTATAGCTACAGACGATCCTTTGTATGATTCGGTTCGAGTTCTTGGCATACGTGTTCCTGGCTCCAACAAAAATTTCGTCTTGCTCCTAGCGTACAAGCAGGGGATCCCAAAGCGAAAATATCTTCCATCAAGAGGCGAAGAATAACTCAAGGGAAAATAGCAGGGAAGGAGAACAGAGATCAGTGTTCGATTTGCCAGGGGGAATGCCGGGGATTTTCCGTGGTACCAGAGGATTTCATTCCCGTTTTTTGATCCCGAATATCATCCTAACCAGGGATAAAATCTTTGTATTCCTACCCAAACAGGTAGTAGGTTTAAACTTACCAACAGCTACTAGTTGTAGAATCCCCCCTTCGTAATTTATAACAAGTCGAACACTGACAGAGATTGAATGTAAAAGGCACATATAATATTTATTATTTAAATAAACCGATTCTCTAAGGAGCTAAGCAGTAATAATAATAATAATAATAATAAGATTCACTTACATAAAAGTAAAAAAAAATATATATATATCAGAAAATGGCAAATTGTCATACATCCTCACGCTTTAAAGGAAATAGAAGAACATAGTTATCAGTAGTCTGAAGGTAAGTTACGGTGATTTTGATATTTTTCTCCAGATAATTAAAAAAAAGGGCGCACTGAATTTCCTTTCGTACACTGTTTATTAGGACGTTGCTAGAGGAAACAGCAACCAAACAAAGTGACGAATAGAAATTTGTATAAAACGTTGTAAGGGACACTTACATCTCTAATTATTCTGGACTGAGAAGGATCTATATAACTTATTTTTATTTTGGAAATTTCATTTTAAGGGTAACTTACCAGCTAGTATTTATCGTGTTTATATTTCATCACTATCGATTTTTATCAATAATTTAAATTACACGTAAACATTATTTATCAGAAAATCACTAGATGATTATACATAAAAAGATAAATCATCGTATTTAAAAAAAAAAAATCAAAACTACTTCCGCTTTGCTTATTTATGCAGTTTAGTGTTTTAAGTGTTTCTCAGCATGTACTGTAAGTTGTTTTTTAGTATAAAAATTGCTGCAACATTATTGTATTACCTGAGTATGTGGGATGCGAGTTGTTTTCGGCATATTACCTAACTACTGTAGGATTTAAATGTTTCCAGTTTTTGGTATATTTCCCCATCAGGGTTGATTTGATTAGAATTTACTTTTTCGATTGTGTGAGGGGATTTATCTGTTTCACGTGTTCTTATTGATCTGCTGGTCAACATTGTCGAAAACTTATCTTTGTGGATGTTTTGTGTATACAGTTGTGTTTGAATAGTAAATTAAATGCTGAGTCCACGAAGTCGTGGTAGGTTTCGGATCGGCAGTTGGGAGACATGCGGGTTCGAGCCCAGCTGATGACCGTTCCGAGTGAAGTTTTTCAAAGTTTTTCGGGGTGAATGGCAACATTGGGGTCGTGGTTAGCCCAATGGTTACGGTCGGTGGTTGCTAATCGTGGAGCCCCAGGTTCGATTCCCGGCTCTGCAAAGTAACTTTTTTCCACTGCGAGAGGGCCTGGAACGGTGGCTACCCAGCATCGTGATGCAGTCGGGGAGCTGCTTCGAATAAAAGACAGTGGCGATCACAGTTTAGAGCTTCGGCTCTCCTCTCCCAACACGTCTGGTCAGCGTGGGAACAGTAGACCAACTCCTCCCTCCGGGAGAGGCCTCATCCAGTAGCCGATTGAATATGGCTGTAATTATTATTATATATGTAAGTCCGTACAATTATATATTCGCTTGCGGTGAGCGATTTTTTTCACCCGTACGTATTCTACTGTATATCAAGGTCTCATTCCTCAAAATTAATATAGAAAGTTCTCTTTTAACCGTACTATAGCTTCAAATCGTATATACATATATGAAGACCATATATGTATGAGTTTACTATCGCATGTACTTTGGTACGGGGTGAAAAGTATTTGTAGATATTTCATGAAATATGACCAATTGGTTCATATGTTTGCACGAGATATAGTGCAATAAGGAGCCATTAAATATCTGGTACTGTTCGATCCTGCGGTGTGCATAAATTCAGAACACACAATATACTTGGTAGGTATCTCACTACTTGTGATAATTCAGTGCTCCGGAGGCTTTAAGGGAGGTTAGGGAGGGTACGTTGAACGGTACAGGAAGCATGAACCAACCAAACATACATACATATTAAATCTGCCGAAGGGTAGTAGGTGTCCGAACTATTGTACAAAGAACTGGAGATTTAGAGAAGTTTTAGATGTAGGGGTGGTTGGGAATGGAAACATCGCAGTAAAAATCGAAGATATATACGAAAAGATACAGAAAATTTTCTATAGTAATAACTCGCACTACGCACGAAGAACTAACTGCTGGGGATTTTGAACAATAGTAAAGCGGACAGAAATTCAATATAAAAACTAAGCAACAGACTCATTGCCTTGGAAGAAATAAAAGATCAAGAATACTCCAGAAAGACAGTACTAATAGAAGATAAGATAGCAGGCATAGAAAAAAAAAATAGGTGGAGCTCTTTCGGGGGACTGTGTAGATATGCTACCGCCAGGCTACAGCATTGAGCGTCCTATCTGAATGGTTTCGCAGATACCTTTCCGACGACACCTCAAGCACTTTGGTAGTAACTCTAGTAGTTACTGAGTTGATAGCTGTCGATTTCCAGATTAGTTACTATAGGGAAATGCACTCTCTAGTCTAGGGACCTCCAAATCCCATCTGGACGATCTACGAGAGTTTGAATTTATCGCGCTGAGACCTTTCCAGTGACATCTCAAGTATCTTCATATTAGTAGTAGTTCTAAATTGAAAGTTGTCAACAGACGTACAGAGTGATTTTATAAGGCTTCTACAATATAAGAATATATATCCTTGTTGTTGAAGCCTAGAAAAAAGAGTAAAATCTCAGAAGAAACTTGATGACGACAACAACGAGAAAATATCATAAAGAGTGGTGAATTTATAAAAATAAATAAAATAACAAGGAAGAAAATAAAGGATAATGTACGAAAATACAACGAAAATCTTGTTTGGAAAGCAACCGATGAACACAGAGCTTGAAGAAAACCGAACAACAGCTTATGATAGAGAGAAAACAATGGTTAAGAGATCTGATGAGACAGTAACCAGAAATAAAGGAAATTATAAAAATATTTGAAAGTTTGTTAAAATAATTATACTACTTCGATGTAGAACTAGAAACAAGAGAGACAACAAATGATAACTTAGTCATAATGAAATAATAATTAATTTCTGTTTATTTTCGAAACAATATTGACATTAACTGAAGGGGGCGGAGTGAAAGGTTGTCTGTGTCGTGTATAGTACAATGCTGTGTACTAGTGTCTGCAGTACGATGCTATAAACATCCCAGTAATAGCATTGTACTAATTTCCAGGATCAGACTAATCGTACATTTTAGTGTTTATTTATTTAACCATCCTACACTCGTTTGAGGAATCTTCCGGGGAAAAACGAAACACAAATGTAGATACAGTGTTTGATTTGCGCTATTTCCAGAGAAGTGGGAAAATTACTGAGACACGTAGAATACCGTATTTTAGACCCGTCCATATCCCAGGCAAGGGGTCAGTAAACAAATCCAGGTAAGATTTTCGCTGATAGGGGGAAATCCCAACCATCTCCCCCGATATCCCCATTGAGTTCCGGAGATCTGCCATCCGTGGAAAGACCGGGTCATGTTTTTTTAATATAGTAATTGGTTTCCAATAAATATAACTTTTCTGTTTGACTGATGAGCAACATCAGGATTGGGATGATGATCTCCTAGAGTTGCGGAGATCTATCTACCATGGAGAAAACGGATGCTGGTTCTTACATCACAATTTCAATTATTGTTTTCTAATATGCTTTTGAAAAAATCCAAAATTCTAGGGGAGGGGGACAACTGCCCCTCTATGCCCCCCTGAAATATCGGGCCTGGTGTATGGGCTGTACATGACGTATACAGTGTTCTGCGACGTCACTTAACAGCTGCTTTGTTTCAGAATGGATTTTCTGCATGACATAGCTTCTGTATTAGTAGTTAATGTTCCATTCTACAAACATTGAAAGTAACAGAATTGAGCGTGGAGTATCTCCATAACACGAAATGCAGTAATAGCAAAATTTCCTAATCTTGGATTTATTCCACGATTCAGGATAGATTCAAAATTCCATTTCTGTACTGTTACAGTCCACAACTTGATTTCTCTCAGTGTAATACTGCTCAGTTCGTCCGTCTGTTCATATCTAAAAAAATAAACATCAGGAATCACAAAATCTAGTGACGTGTCGTTGGAAAGGTCTTGCCTAGACTAGTTCAGAGCTGTGGTACCGTCTTGATTGGTGCAGTAGGCAAGTGTTGCCAACTTATATTTAAAAATTCATTTTCCAGATTCCTTACGTTCAGTTTGACCAAGTTGCGCCAAAATTAGCGTCAACGTTATTTGACACAATAGAAAAGTACTATGGGTGTCCCCGGCCCCAAGCATCCCGGTTATAAGTGTAGCTAACCTATTTTCTATAAAGTTGATTTTTTCTGATTGCTTCTTTTACATAAGATGTAGCAGCACCAAACTTGGCACAAACATTATTCAACACAATAGAAAAATACTGTTGGTGTTCCCGTCCATAAGCACCCTAAATATTTTCAGTGTTACCAACCTTCTAAATAAAAATTAATGTTCGTGTTTCTTAGATGCTAGCAATGACTGACTTTCGCGATTGTAAATAAAATCACAGTGCTAACTTGTTCTATTTTATGACTAATCATCCATAAACACAAAGACGCTCATTAGTACTACTAATGAATTAGCATTTTATTACTTATATTGTAGAATCATATTGCCGAAAGTATAGATGAAGGTCAGAAAGAAATTTCATTAGTGACCCGTCTCTAGTTTTGAGATATTGGCAGTCATCACCACAAAATAATCATTAAATGAGTAGTTAAATTAGATAAGGAAGTGAACTTCAAATAGTGAACTATACAGGAGGAGCAGTCAGTCGCTCAACAAAGCGACTTAGACTGTGTATCTACTTTAGTGCAAGAAGTTCGGTCTTGAACATGGATAATAAAATGAATAGAGTACATGATAACATTGAGTAGCAGGAAAGCTTTAGTCACAAGGACGAGAGAAATTGCGAACTTGTAAATGTATCTTGAGTAGATCTAATGTTGCATTCATTCATCAAGGTCAGTGCTGAGCTGGTTTAGGATTATTTATCTCACACATGTATAATTGCGATGAGTGGATTTTGGCAAATATGTGCATTAACAACAATAATTAACTAGTGTGATTTTTTGGGGGTAATTACACATACAAATTCTCGACTAGTTAGTAAATAACATGTTTGACACAATTCATTTGTTTTAGTATACGGGGTGGTCCAGTTTTAATGATCATGATAAGCCATCTAATTAAAACTTTCTGTACAGAACTTTAAATATTATTAAGGAACTTTATTCATATTGTTAAGGAGTGGGGCAACTTGGAAATTTTAAGTGAAACATCCTATAAAAGATCATTTTTTTATTATTGTTAATGGAAACTAAATTACTTTCATTTCACACATTTTTGTATTAATGTTTAGTAGTAACTTTAAATCAAGTTAAATAATTGTGATACTGATCCCTACTCGATCATTTTTAGTTATATAAGAATTTACACATAGCTATCTAAAACTTGCAAAACTAATTTCAATAAAATTGGAGACATCAAGATTTATGTTAAACTTTGAGCAATTTTAATCTAGAACTTTTGGCGCTGTTTGAAATCAAAGGTAACAAATTCGAAAATTTAGATCTAAAGTTCACACTGGTAGAAGATAAAACAAGTTCTATAATTGAAAAACCGGCGGAAAACAGTCTAAGGCGCAAAATCTTGTTCTTGAGAGGAATAGAAATAAATCTGTTTCCAAAATAAAATAGGAACATTTTTCAGGTGCATTCAGGGTTCGTTTATTATATATATTAGTTATGGTTAACATATTTATCCTTATTTTTCTCAAGAATAAGATTTTGCAGTTTACTCTTTTTCGCTGCAGGTACTCTATTGAAGAATTCAGTTAGCTTCTACTGAGCTGTACAGTCACGGAAAAAGGTATTCCGGGAGTCTAGCAATTAAGTAGTCTATGGTCTAGTATTTAGTTTATATTTAACTTATATTTATGGACTAGATAGGCACCCTTTAGGCTAAGCCTGTCATATCCGCTCCTCAGGCATGTCACAGCTTAAACATAACTTCCGGTCTGGCTCATAAATGTATTTTAAAAAAAAAACTACTAAATATTAGTTTTTATTCAAGTCCCGTAATACCTTTTTTCCGTGACTGTACATTGTTACTTGTCCCAGAAAGTTTCAACACTCGTTTTCTATTACCTCCAGAGATATCTAAACACGAAATTTTAAAAAGAATAATAATAATGTCAAATTTTACATATTTGTGAAGCTCCGT
>JAGDQP010026188.1:0-26165 GCA_022664845.1 Lepisma saccharinum
AATTACTGTTGCATTGTAAAACAAACAAATTTGAATCGCTGGTATACATGAATTAAGCAGATCCGAAAGTTATGTAGTCACACATTAATGTCCATAATTTCTGTAATAATTAACAAATTTCGTTGATGTTTTCACAAATTATTTCCGAAATATTGTTGTACAATTTGGAAAAGTTTTAGTACAGTATTACTTACACGAAAGAAGTTCTAGTCCAAAATGTATGATAATTAAAGAATCACTTTAACCTTAATATTTTTGTGACGTCATTACAGACGATTACTACGTTATACAAAAGACGTTCTGAATAAATTTTGAAAATACAAAATATTGTTATAAAATATGATTTTTCATTGGAGAATAGTGGCTGGAGTTGAAACCAAAAATTATCGAACCATGTTGAATAAATTAAAATTTACTTTTAGCATCAAAGCGGTACGCAAAAATATTCGAGCAGACATGTTGCTAATTTGATCAAGTATGGAAAATATGCGGTAGCTGTTAGACATGGCTAACCGGGAATTTCGAATAAATATGGAAAAACGGGAGACGAGAAATTGGCATTTGATTATTGAAACCTAACGGACCGATATTTATAATGCAAGAATTCGGTCAATAGCGGCCCCATACTAAAATTTAGAACATATTATACATATTAATAAATAATCTCAAAACAAAATATATAATTTAATGAGGTGAAAATTCCGAAATTATGTTGAAAAAGTCCTGATAGCACTTGTATCGGTTTTTATTCTTCTTAATACGATATATTATATTCTCCGGTATAGACGAAATCGAAAATTATATTAAATTTAGTTTTTACATCTACCTTTCGTAGACAGGGCTTAGGAAGTACAGGTGATGGAAAGCCCATGCATCTGGTCGCTTCGGTTTAAAAATTGGAACTAAACTAACATGGCGTGGGAGAGCAGTTCTCCCAGCAAACGGAGAAGAAGGCTGATTCACACCAATCAGCAAAAAACAAGTCACGAAGCATTGACTAGGGCCAATCAAAAACAAGCGTTAGATCCAAGTCATTGCTGCGTGACTAACGAAAACCTGGATGGATAACGATAAAAAATCCAAAGAAAAATCCAAGCGGAAAACGCTCAAAGAGTCTAAAACCAACCAAAGAGAATGAGCTAAAGAGAACACACTGAAAGAAAACAAAACGGAGACTAAGAAAAATAAAAGGGGAGAAAAATAAAAATAAAAATGGAACAGCAGCTAGGCTGTTACACCTCCTTCCTCTCCCTTCCCCTTTCGTTGCCCCTAGCAGCACACTAGAAGGTCTCGCTTGCCGATTACGTTCTCTCCTGATTTGATCGCCGAAAGTCTGTGTCTGCGACGTCATCTTCATGTCAAGGATTCCTGCCCCAAGCAGTCAGAACAACATTCATGTGGAGTTTTCATTAATGCTGCTTCGGAATCTAAAACGAATAAATGTGTTATGTTTAGGTTTGCTAAAGGAATCATGAATTCCTTTCGTGATAAAAAGTGTTGTGTAGTTGCTCACTTTGGGTGTTTTCTACAGCAATCAGTAAAACAGATAGACATAGCTTTAGGGCAACTTTCTGTGAATTTGCTGATCTCAGCAATGATTGAAAGGAAAGAAAGAAAAAGAAACAACGTTAATCTAAGAATATTTAAGTAAAACTTTATTTTATTTTTTGTAACAGAATCTTCAAATAAATCCATTTTTTTATGTATATTTAGCCAAGGATTTAAAAATGCGTTCAAATTCACATACATCAAAATGTATTCAATGTTGTCCCCGAATTAATGCTGCAAACTTCGGTAGGTGATTACATCAAAACAACAAAAATGTTACTTTCAAAAAATTCAAAGTTGTGCTTTGTTTCGGAGCTACAGGTTCTGCAAGTTAAGTTGGCATCGTCACAAATGACGCAATAACTAAACACATACTGGCACAAGCCGTGTCGGCTTAGTAAATTACACTCGAAGTAGTACCCGATACATCCATTTAAGCACTGTTTATGATAGTTAGAGTGCCACATAGACAGGTTTCGCAAAATAAAATTCTTGTTGTTAAAGAATTAAATCAATTTGTAGGGCCAACATAGAATGGCACAAAGTTCGAGGGGTAGTTATTTATATCCAAACAGGAAAAAGTTCGTTTGAAGAAATTTTGAGGTATGTCTAGTTTCGGAACTACAGGAGCTCGAAGTCTCGTGTCAAATGTCCAGTAATTGAATTTCAATTGAAGAATTTATTTACCTGAGAATTTTATTTATAGCCTTTACATCTGAGGCTCAGGCCGGGTTAGGGGAGGGAAAAGGATCCGAGAAGGTGTTGCCCAGAGCGTCTGCTGAAGGTACCATCCCAGCATCTGCCTGGTGTAACTGAGGAAAATTCTCGTGAAAACCTCAGTCAGGATAGTCAGCCGCTGGGATCGAACCCAGGGCCTCCCGAATGCTACGCCAACGCTATACCAGTGAGCTACGGCGGCTCGGTGTCCAGTAATTTTTCTCGGCTTAATATAGGAGAAGAGAATAAAGGCAAGGCGGAAAGACGAAAACAATCGACACTATTAGTGAGAACATTGTTAGGAGCGGCTGAAACAAGCGACTAATCCACTAAGGACGTGATTTTCAGTTGTTGGTAAAGTGGATCCCGAACCACTCGGTTCAATAGACCCTCAAGTAATCGAACCCATGGCCACGCGCACCAAAATGTAATAATGCATTGTGTGTAACGCTGCACACAAACCTATCCAACACATGGCCTTGATAGTATAATTCTTAACTTTTATTTATACTATTCTGCATCCTGAAACCGTAGAGGAAAATGGACATTATCCTAATCACCAAAGAATACTTCACAAGAATTGTGTTATGTAAAATATCTGTGTTGGGGGGTTGCAAAGGAAGGAGTATGTTGATATATCATTCCATGCCTTCAGTTCTAATCCGGGGATTCTACCAGTCCCCTCAGAGGCACCCCCTCCAAATTGTCGAGTACACGCCCAAACTTTTTAATTTGTACTCTTACAAATCGAAAGAAACCCTGCAAAACTCTACTTACACCCCTGTAACTTTGGATTAACACCCTTCAAGCTGAAACTCCTGGCAGAATCACTGTTTCCATCTCTCTATTCCTATACAATTCGACGATATAGAGCACTCGGTAGTGTGCTCGACTTGTAATAGGATGGACTGGTTTTCCTCTATCATGCCATGAAAATACTGAGATGGTACCTCGAATAATACCAGGCTGATTCTTTCCAAAATCCCTTTTCCTGTTGTTATTATTTTTAATATATCCACTGTTAAATGTCCGAAATTGGGATGCACCTGGAGATTGCTAAATAAATCAATAATATTCACTGCTACCTATTTTCCATAAGCACTCCTTTTTCTCATCTTCTATTATACATCTTTCCTTGTCAAACATGTTTATTTGTCCTCAATTAGCAGTTGAATCAACTGAAATTTGATTCGTTGCTCCTTTTTTCTTTTCTCCACAATACCTGAGAATCTTGTTCCCTGAGGCTATGACGGAAGACATTTTAGACGACGACCACCCAACAAAAACCGATAACCTTTAAGAATAGATTGGCGTCAAAATTATTTTGCTGTAAGAAAGATTTCAGAAAAAGCAAGTATTCACTAGTAATGACAACCTTCATCTTCAATCACTATAGACGTACTATAACAGATTACAGTAACGAGAATGCATTGACAACAGAAAAAGACATTACAATATTAGCATTTTTTTCTTTTCTCAACGAAAACTTTAAAATTACCAAGCAGACGTACGGGAGGCATAGAAATCGAATACTACGAACTACAAGACAACTATAAAACAAAATTTCCCCCTCCCTTACAATCTCTGTAAAAGACAATTGACAATCTTGATAGTTTACTAAAACACGAAAAAAAAAACCACTTACCAAGCCGATTTGAAGAACTCCATCTGCACCCAATATTTTCCTGGACAATAACACCTTTGATTATTATTATTTTTATATTATTTTTTAGAATTACCATATTATTATATTTTCTTTACAAACAATTAAAATCTAAAAACAGTGCGAGAGCATTCTACTGTTGCAGATGATCACCATACTTTCCATTTGCTTCGCTATATCTATTACGTCCAACAGCCTCATCGTCATTTACTTGATGTATCGTATATGCAACAGAAACCGAAATAGCAATAAGATGGAACACCCAAAGGAGGACAACACCTGCAACTCACCCTGCCCATCGCCAACGCCCAACAAAGAACAAACCCCCAGTACCATCCTTCACATCAATCATGACCCCAGTGATAACCAGTGCAACATTGAACCCCGAAAAATTGCAACAGTGAAGTGTTCATACACCATTAGTGAATTAGTGTACATAATTTAAAAGAAAGAGTGATCTAAATATGAGAGTAAGAGCGGGATGATGCACGAGATGCGGGAACTGTTTAGGGCAGTACGTTCAAAGTTACTCTCCCATTTAAAATATAAATAAAAAGTACAAAATTATCGTGTAAATAAGTGAAAATGAAAAAAAAAATAATTTTGTGAAGAGTGAAATCCCAAACGTATGGATTCATTCACTCAAAAACGCTCGCTCATCCCTACTTTTAAAAGGGGCCGGGGAGCGTAATGAGATAGTAACTGTGTCAGTAGGTGAGTGTGACATAAACACGCAAAGGTGTTTATGTCAACACAAATAAGCAGACGACAGTAAACCCTGGTGGTGGAACAAAGAAGTAACAAGACACACCTCCAGAGGAAGAAGAAGAAACCATTATTAAAAGGACCAAGAACAGGAGTCCTACATCACAATCAAGTGGTCAATTCTCCCTTTTATAATCCTGGGACCTGGTACGGGGTCCACACATAGAAGCAAACAACCAACTATACCTGAGACCTGGTACGGAGTCCGTCACAAGTCAAATACACAAAGAGAAGTGTTCCACTTAGCCACATAGCAGCAAAAGACACGAGTCCGAGATAATTCTAGTTGTACCTATAAATCGGGCTAGTGAAATATTATTGTATCATTGGAAACTTTCATAATAAATTGGTGTTGGGAAAACACAAACCAAGACTTGTTCTGTTCACGTGATTCCTACTCGATCCTGCTCTACCTGTACTTATATGACCCGTAAAGGATTATAACGATATTCTATACTCCCTAGTACTGACATACATCACATTATATTAGTACAGAGTGGAATTTAAAGACGTTGGTTACTGTATATCCAGGGTTTTTTAAAAAAAATATCTCGCTGCATAATGAAGAATTCCACGGAATGTACGATTCACCAGATATTGTAAAATAATGAAACCGCGATGACTAAGGTGAGGAGGCCATGTAGCTTGGATGGGGGGAAAACGAAGATTATATTCTATCCTGGTTGGAAGGCCGGATGGAAAGAGGCCATTGAGATGACAATATTAGAAGAGAACTTCGAGAAGTAGGTGTTCGTG
The DNA here is from genome assembly GCA_022664845.1 of Lepisma saccharinum. NCBI lineage: Eukaryota > Metazoa > Arthropoda > Insecta > Zygentoma > Lepismatidae > Lepisma > Lepisma saccharinum. The sequence continues at coordinate 5,450 of JAGDQP010026188.1, forward strand.
ATGAAAATTGGCTTGATATTGCCCAGGATAGTATCCAATGACGAACGTTTGTTACTGCGGCGATGAACTTGTGAGTTCCATAAGCCATAGAGTTAGTTAGTTAATCTGGAAACTATAGCAAGTTTCGGTCTATTTTTAAATTACCATTTTTTTTTAGAATCGTGGCTTTCGTTCATCACTAAAATCTGACTTTCATTTAAACATACGTTTGTAGATACAACAAATGTTCTTGCTTTTCCTATATACGTGTAATGACACTGTGGTGTAATATTCATTAAGAATATCAACTAATCAGCCGAAAATCTGAATTTCCCTTTTAATACAAACAACAGCAGTTTAACACATCTGTTAATACAAAATTTCATAACGTTGAATATTAAGTTCTGTAATTCATTCTACATATTCTTCAATTAAATTTCCGGTTATTCTCTTGTTACCAAAAAATAGTGTTACAGTAGAGCCATCCATGTATAAGTCTGACAGAAATGTAATAAATCATTTTATTAAAATTACCTCTGCAAACGTATTTGCAAATCTTGAAAAGTGACATCCAAAGACAGTTTAAGGATCGCGTAAACAGGTTCAAAGTAGAAGACTATCTTGCAATATCCCCTCCTGCACGCTATTCCAGTCTTGGCTTGAGATGCCTAAAAGATACAAAATAAATAGAAATTAAAATTGTAACATTTGTTGTTACAAAGTTTCGTTTTGTGTTTCTTTTTATTTATTATTAACCAGTTAGAATTTATTTTAGATTTTGAAGTTCTATTGTGTATTTATTTTCTTCTGATCATTTGTATATATCGTGGATTGATTATATTTGAGATTTGAAATGAACGTAATCTAACAGTAAGGGTATTTAATATGTTGTAATCAGTTTGCTACCATATAACCTTGTTATGAAATTTCCTTGGTACAAATCTTGTAGCTGGTAAACGATCTGATAGACAAAGTTAACTTTACGATACTCAAAATTATTCCTGAATATGGTGTGGGGTTTGGAATTGAGATATAAAATGTAAGTAAGTTACTGAAGCAATTGATAGTGACACAATTTCTTACAACTAGTTTTAAAAGGGAATGGATATTAGCCAAAAACTACTTATTGAATCATAACAACCGAAAAATGTGATAAATTTCACTTTGCTGTTCATTTCTAAAAATCAGGAAACATGTAGATAATATGTTAACACGAAACCTCTAGACATCTATGAAGCGCCTGAAAACAACTTATATTATTATTATAAGTTTGATTGTTTTGCTTTAAGTTAACAAGATGACTGGAATTGTGAATCACTGCGATTATTGATACGTTCAGGATAAAATTACGTATTTCAATTCGCGGTCCTTCTACAAAGCTCTTTGACCAACTGACCCTTCCGCACTGAATATTTTTTGCAGTCTTCAATGCAGGTTTATTTTACGTTTTTTGAGAGCGTATTAATTCCTATCTCTTCCTGTCCGTACTAGGGATAACTAGCATTAACTTATCCATTGCTCTTTATTTAACTCTCAATCTTTGAGTTCCTTCTACACTTAATATTCACGCGTCACAGACATACAACAAAACGAACAAGGCAGAGTGACTACACACTTTACCTTGGAGACACTTTCCAACTTCTTTTAAAATATAGTTGTTTTCCAAATGAGGTCCATTCCATTTTTTCATCTACTTTGATCACGTATCTTGACATTCGAAGATTTTTGTTGTGGTACGTAAATATACTCATTAACTACACTCTTATTACTGTGGTTTCCTTTATCTCCAACGTGTTGCATGTACGTTGCTTTGCATTTACCTAAATTCATGCTAGCAATACTTTCATCCTCGTATAACCTAGTTTACCCCTTTTTCATCTTTAATTTCTGCACTTGAATTAGGCAGCATTATCGTCAGCAAATCAAACATAATTAATGTATCTGTTGTTAATTATTGTTCTGTCATCCCAATTTAAGTTCTTAATCATTTCGTGGAAAACCGCAGACAATAGTTTTACAGACGTACTAAGGCTTCCAATTATCTATAGGTAGTCTACTGGCCGATGTGACTTTCGAGTTTATGTTCTCTTGCAATTTAATGTATGCACCTACGATAAGTTCTTGTTCTTATGATTTAAGTATTGCTGAGAAAAAGATTACAGTATCGAAAGGGTTCTTAAAAATCTAGGCACACTCAAAATTCCTAGTCGTTAATTCTTTGAATAATTTCGTTGTCCATTGTGATAAATCCACTGTAGGAATTTGTCTGTTCATTTATTTGATCAACACTATTGAGCGCACATTTATACAGGTAAATATTGTGTACATGTTTGACACTAAGCCATCTGACTTATAGTTCTCGATTCATTCTTTTGTCCCCTTTCTGGTGAAAAGGATAAAAATATAATTGTTTCCACTTGAGTATATGTACCGGAGGCATATTGAGAATGATTTCACAATTCCTTTCATCAAATTTTCACATCTTCTTTAAACAATCTCTGTCGCGAAGTCATCTTCTGGAGATCTTCAGCGTCTTTATCACTCTAAGTGCTTTATCTACTTCATTCATTGCTTCTGCAACTTATTCAGCTTTTTATTTTCTTTCTAGGCTTTTGTTAGAATGTTTTATTTTTTTGAATACATGAATTACCAAATATGTCTAAATTTTCCCTCTTATCATGAAGATCGGTAGTTCTTCGAGTGACGCTGACAAACGAGTCTGTTAGCGGCACTCTGTACATACAGGTAGTTTTGAATCTAGCCAACTATAAGCCCGATTTTCATGCTTGAACTTTCATTAGAAAGCTCTTTGTCATACTAAGACACTGAAAAAATGGGTCGGTAGGACCTCCCTGGGACTCCCTAGGGCGGTGCGAAAGAAATCAAGATTTCCCATTTCTGATGATAGCACTGACCCCAGACCATATAGGCGGCACAAATTTGCGGAATCTTAATCTACGCTTCAATATGTTTCTTGCACATGCGCGAATATTACACTAGAACTGAAAAGTCAACACTTGCAGTACCACAAATGAAATTTATGTTTGCTTTTCCAAGATTACAACAATTAACAAAATTTACCTGAAACGTTACTGGACATAACAAACCATTTTCCTAAAATGTTTATCTTTGTCTGAATTAAAAGAAGAATGAGTTAGTATAAGAATTAAAGGGATATTACTCTTTATTTTGTGATTCATCATAAATCATGCAAACTCTTCTTTTGCGCGATTAACAAGTAAAAGGAGTTAAAACAAATCAGCAAATTGCTAAAAGTTGAGGAACAGTCCACAAAATATCACTGGAATTCAAACCAATTTACAGCAGTCAGTATTATATTAGTTTTGTGTTACAAAGGAAACTAATCTGTCTTTAGAAATATTGCAAAATTTCGTTAATTAATGAAAAATTCAAAGTTATAACTATTTGTAAAAAAATGCTGAGTACAGGACCAATAGTGGATATAGTTTTCGTAACCGTGAAGCTTGTTGTCCTCAAATGAAACTATATAATACATCAATAACTATCTAATGCTGTTGGAGTCATCTAGGAAAGAGAAATTAGAACATGTTCTATTTAAAAACCTACCTAATATGAAGAGGATAAGTTCTTACGAAAAATTACAGAAATTAAAAGAAAACTAAATTGTATCTATTCTTACATCAGCGGTCTCCAACGTAGATCTTATTATTATCTCAGCGAATGTAAATCTTAAATAGAAATATGGCTAAGGTTGCATTAAAAATTATCAGTATGTACATGTACATATCTGTCTGTATAACATTCAAGGACTGACATCTAGTGTGGCACTTGGAACTGCTTGTTGCACCAAGTCTTTCAAACTTTGGTTCAAACTGAGTTGTCCCAATGAATAAAATTGACTCTGTTAGCTGACTAAAATTGAATCGTTGTTTCTGTAGCCTTTAGTCATCCTTGACTCACGCCGGTATAGAGTAGGAGAGAGGATAAGCAGGTAGAGGTCTGAGATTTATTTAAGGTGACATTCCACATTCGCCTGATGAAACTAAGGAGAGCCCTGAGAAACATGACAGGATAGTCGACCGTGAGAATCGAACCCACGTGCCTATCAATTGCGGATTTATGTTCGCGATATTACCAACTGCATCCGAGAGCTGGATTTCTCTGATTGGAGAATTCCATACTAACGTTTGTGCGTACCAAGAATGTAATTATCTGCACTCCAATGAGTATTTTAGGACTCCTTTTTGTCTCTCGTATTTTCAAGATCAGATACGTATATGCTATAATTAGTTTAATTCTAGATTTTTTTCGGGCCCAATGAAAGTCGCTGTGGGCGCAACTGGCCTGTGAATCGTACGTTGGAAACCCCTGCTTTATATTTACAACTTCAGTTAGTGACTGGAAGTGACGGATCATTTTCTCTTCGAGTTAGCATATCATTAGCCAAATATTTGTGTGTAAGTGTTGTTTTTATAGTGTGGAAAGTTCAGATATAGGGGACATGAGTATAATGCTTCAAGAAGTGAGGAAAACATTGTCCATTAATGAAGTCATAAATTTCTAAGTAAAGTAAATAAATATTCGGTATGATTTTCTACTATATTTTATAATATTAACTGTCCAGAGATACTTCTTTTCAAGAAACTAATAGTTGCTGTTTCATAATACGTTGTATACATAGTTGAAATTTTGAATTTATAGATTTTTTCCCAAATTTAGGCATTTCATGTTTTAATATTGTAACAAGTGCTGTTCCTTCAATGTATAGCTGGTAAAATGCCAGGATGGTTCTTACAAAACTAAACTCTGGTAAACTACTTTCCCGAAATAAGGAGTCAGAAATGAAGGTAATATGTCAGCATGGAACGTTCAGATTTCACGTAAAATTGGAAAGAAATAGCCAACCGTGAAGTGCCTGAAAATAACGTAATTCATTATTGAATTTTATTTTGTTCCTCTTAAATCCCAAGATTCCAGAAAGTGTACATATTTCAATTTGCCGTCTTTCTACTATCTCCTTGTTTAGCAGACCGACTGATCAATCACCACTTGATATCCTTCGGACTCTTGGTCACATTTTCTGCCTTGTATTAAAGCGAATCTATTCGTTTGTTCTGCCCCTACAAAATATAACTAGCATTAATATGTCCTTTACTTCTTCCGTAATTGTCAATCTTTGGGTTTCTTGTATATTAAATACCCACGTTTCATAAACATAGAACAAAACAAGCAATTTACAGTGATTACACACTTTACCCTTGAGACACTGACAATTCCTACTAAAATACATTTTAGTTTTCCAAATGCAATCTTTATTTCATTAGTTTCTGGGATTTGGATTGTCGTACGTAAATATACTCAACAACTAAACAAATCGTCTAAGCATGAATTTCTTTATCCTCAACGTGTTTGATGTCCATTGCTTCAGATTTACTTAAATTCATTTCCATACTTAATTTTTAAAACTCCTGTAACCAAATTCTACAATTCGGAGTTTTAATTCATCTGCACTTGAAACAAACAGCGAACATAAAGTGATGTAGTCTAATGGCAGATACATACTTCGAGGATATGTCTTGTTGCACTTTTATGTGTGACTTCCATGAATTGATGTTAAGAAAAATCTAGTATCCATAAAAATAAACAGAATCGAAAGCATTTTAAAACTCCTAGACAGAGTCATAATACAAAACAGTTACTCCTTTCAATATCCTCACTCAAAGCCTCCATGTGCTCGGTTCATTGTGATACATCCACTGCAGAATTAATTTGGTGAACATTTGTATGGGTTTGACAATAAGTCAACTTGATTATACGGTAATTCTCGACATATTTGTGTACTATTTCTTAGGAATGAGAATAGTTTTGTTCGAAGTTCAGTATGCATTTTCCTGAAATATGCTGAGAATATATCCCCAATTCCTTTTTCAACTTTTCTACCCCTATGAAAACATCTCTGGTGTGAACAGTTTACAAAACTTCTCTTCTTTATCTCATATATTAGTTTTAAACTTCATTCACTGCGTCTACTATTTTACATTATTGTCGTCCTTCTCTTGGTTTTTATTATAGTATTGCATTTCTCTGCAGCAATTTTCAAAACATTTCACAAATTTCACCTTATTTCTGCTGCTGGTTCCATTAGTACATGAATTATCTTTAATAAACTCACCATTTTGAGAGTATTATTGGTCGAATTCAGAAGCATTAACTAGCGATGAGGCATGGTTGGAATGTTTGAAATCCCTTTTAAGGCCACCAAATATTCTGTTTGTTCTACCAAAAACTAAACACTGGACAGGCCACACTATCAACTTAAAAGTTACAAAATTGGTTTAAATGTAATTAACGAATTACTTTTATTTATTTCGTGTAATTCAAACAAGAAGAATGGTTAATCTCCTGTCTTTTAAGTAGAGAGATTGCCTCCCATCGTAGCCCCTCAATTGAACCACCCGGAGTAATATTTCTAAAGTCCAAAACAATGTTTTATAAATAAACCTTCTGGAGTCAGGTGATCTCAAGTTATAATGCACGTAGAATTTTAAATTTCAATTTTGTTTATATTATTTAGGCATCTAAGGCTAATTCCGGGGTAGAAGAAAGAAAATAACAAGGGAAAGCGTCTCCCACAACCTAAGATGAAGGTATCATCACTAAGAGACTAAGAGGAAACCCTAAAAGAAACTTACACAGGTTGGTCTGCCACTGGGTTTAAACCCACACCTTACCGAATGCTAAACCCACTGTCGCTAACCCACTGTCGTTCTATAGAATGCGTGTAGAACATTCCTTTTGTATATTATTTCTGTTTTTACTTTAAATCTTAAGGCAATTTATCAACCAGAGCCAGTTTAGTTTTCAAACCAGCCTAACAATATATTGCCTCGCCAGAAATTTTAAATTATTTCTTCTACTTTCAAATTCACATTTAAAACAACTGAAATTTAGATTTTAACGCTTTTTGTTCTCATGTTGATATCAGAAAGAAATTTCCGATATTATGTCTAAATACTTAAACTATTGCATATTCTTCCAGTTATATAAGGAATGTGTGTTGAGAGAACAGATTGTGATTACTTCCTTGCATTACTGATAACATTGTCACTTAAAAAGCATTGAGAAAAAATATTATATTTATTTTTAGGCAGCGCCATCTACAGTTTTATAAATGAGATATATGAATTATTTATTCTATTTGAGTACTTTACATGGAACATTGGATTTCAGTGTCAAATTACCAGTATCTTCTAAGTTCTCACTCAAATCGTAAGTGTTTTCTTCATTTTGAATATACGTGAAATAGGGTAATAAAAGGTTTGTCATCAGATTCTGTAACATTTTTTATTTCTTGTAGGCCATTAATTCAAAATCTCAATGTGTTACTACGTTTGGCTCATATCCAGTTTTTATTCACGAGATAGAGGCTGGAATATTGGTCAAAGTGTACACAAATAGTACAATTTTATGATCCAATCAAGAGTGTTCTGCCTCACTCTCGTCCTTGAATGCAACACTATCAAGTTGTAATGTCACCTCCTACACCGCAGGACGCTTAGGCAGGGATTAGTTTACGGGATTTGGACCCCCCGAAATTGAAATGTTTTAAAAGTCCATATCATTTTGCAATTTATAAACGATCGAGAGATCAAGACCCCTAAATACGCCCCTGGCCAGGCGTGCTACGGTGTGGAGGGTGGCGCTACAGCTCGGCAGTCTTTCATTCGGGGACGAAACTGGAGTAGAAGTGACTTCTATTAAATACATTTCTTTTTACATTTCGACCAATATTCCAGTTCCTATCTCGGTACCTTGTAGTTAATGTGGGCAGCTAGGTTTTTTATAGGATTTGCCTATACGATGTGGATTTCCCTACCAAATTTAATTCCGTTGAAGGTTCCCTTATTATCTATATTATTAACTATATGTTCTTGCTTGATTAAAAGCTGTGTAATGCTTTCACTTGGCGATGGTGATTTAATTGGTTTCTGTTCCGTTTCCCACATCTGTGAGATATTTGAGTAACAGGATGTATTCTCTATTGTCGAACTCCTTATATAACTAATAAGTTCTCAAGCGAAAATGATAAATTTTGATATCTTTGTCAAAAAATCAATTATGTTTGTATAACAGAACCTTGTTTACGTTCGTGTGATAGTGGATGGCATACTACCATACCCACCCTAAGTAAATATATAGTGTGCTTGGCCACATGCAGTCGGCAACAAACGATACACCCTTGCAATTCAGCAATGGTGGCTCCTTTCGCTGCAATGCCTGTTGCACACGTTCCAATTGGTGCGAGTACACGTTCGTAGTGATGGTTTGACCTGTAACAGCAGCTGGTAGTCTATCAGATACAGAACATGATTTTATGCGGCTGTAGAAGTGCTCTTGTGTTATGTGGTGCAGGATACCGCCGTGAAAAACAATGTCGGACAGGCTTGCTAGTCTCATACAGAACCCATTTTCCGTCACTGGTGAGCACTCGAACCAAGGAAGCAGCGACAAGCAAACTATCGCTCGTTGGTCCTTGTTGGCTACCGACAATGTGCGGGGTACGAACTTTCTCAACTTGTGCGTCTTCCCTATGCAATTCTGAATGTTTCACCAGAACCCTGGAGGCGTTCGGCAAGGTCTCAACACGTTTGACTTTTTTTCTGCTCCTTGCCCGCTTTCAGAGCCTGGTCATCCAGTGTATGTGGGCACACACTGCTTGGTTCATGATACAGGGAAAAATCTCCCGGCCTGAATTTCTGGAACAAATGCTTCGCTTTATTTTATCCCCAAGGACTTGACGTATTCAGGTACTGGATTCGGCTTCTGCTAAGCACACCTTAAACTCATAAAGCAGGCAACCGCGAACAAGCTGCTACGACAGCTCCACTTGTCTTCGCCACTACTGGAGCTATGACTGTTGTTAGTGAGCAAAGCGCCTGTCTTGCTAACGACCAATGTTCCCATTCCGATCGCTTTTCAAGCACCTGAGATTCCTATCAGTGATCATGTCTTTGCATTCAACGTCAAAAACGGTAAGAACATTTGTGGTTATCTTATAACACCTTATTTCTGTGGTTATTATTTTATAAACACACAAACATGCCTTGCAATAATACAATGAGAATTAGCTACTAAATTAATGTCATATGACAGAGTAATGCAAAATTTTTGTTGTAGCTCACTATTGACGATGTATAAAATATGAGTAAGATACTTACAATTACCATGGTTATTAAACGTTTACACTTCATGCAATGCAAAAGTTTAGAAAATTGATCCGAATGAAGTGCCATCTATCGAAAACTAAGTAGTTAAGTCAGCTGATGATAGAAAGAATTTCTTAAACTCTCCTTACAAGAACAGGAATTTTAATAAGTTACTTGGCGATTAAACAAGTTAGAACTCCAATGCTACTAATAATAGCGAAGAATTTGGTTCATTGATAGCATTTTAGCCTTGCGTTGGCAACAGTGAACTACTGTACCAATAAAAGCTTCCAGAAGCTCTGAGCTAACCTAGCCAAGATATTTCCAATGACACGACATCCACGTCTCTACACGCTATGACTTATGAGATATATTTTGGGCACAGCTTGGCAACACTGTCAACGAGGATCCAGGTGATGGAAACACCCACGGTATATTGGTCTTGTATCAAATGATGATTACGCCAAGTTTGATGCTCCTTCGTTTAAAGTAACGGAAATATATTTTTAAAAAAATAGTTGATAGAAAGTGGGTTGACAACACTGATAAGTCGTGTGCTTGGGTACGTTGAACCTTCAGTAATATTCCGTTGCGTCCAATAATGTTTATTGTAAGTTTGTCGCACTAAATCTAACTTAATGGATGCTATTTGAACAATTGTAATTTTAAAAAATGGGTTGGCAGCACTGAACTACTTCGCCAATCCAGACAATTATGACGGCTCTGAGCAATGTTAGTCAAGACCTTTCCCATGATACCTCAAGTATCTCACTACAAGTTGTAGTTCCTGAGAATAAATTGCTGGACACAGACAGATGGACGAACACTATATGTGGAAATAGAAGGTCCATTTTGTTATAACTTTTGTATCAAGGGCTCTGAAAGATGTCTTACAATCTCGATTTCTTTTGTTATGTTCCAAACCCAGTGATGACTAAATATGACAATGTTTGTAACAACAAATTATATTTAGTTTGGCTGAACGTTTTTATGAAAAAGGATTTTCTTTATGTGTAAGATGTAATCTGAAGATGCAATCCGTAAGATGCAATAAATATATACCAAATTTAGATATATCTTAAAGTTATGAAAATAATAATTTAAAAAATAAATCCACTTGTATCCAAAAGAATAATTTAAAAGTATGTTAAACTGTTTAAATTGACGTACACTCTTCAAGTTATGTAACGAAGTGTGTTGAGAAACTAATTTTTTATTTGTTTAAAGCAACACTGACAATATTATCGCTCAAGTGGCATCCAGCAACATTTTTACACATACATGCTCATAGCCCCATCTAGAGAAAATCGGAAGGGTAAAATAATTTACTACTCTGAGCAACGTATTTGGAATGTTAATTACCTTTGGATCTCAGTGTCAATTCACCAGGATTTTTTAAAATGAAGTTCTCACTCAAATCATAACTATTTTCTTCATTTCGAATATATTTAAAACATGATTATGTACGATTTATCATCAAATCTAAGATTCTACTAAGAGTGCAGAAAACGTGTTTCTATTTTTTTTAATAATACACAATGGTACCAGATTCGCTGCATCCAAAATGACACACTTTTATACCACAACGTGTCTTAGTGTAAAATTGTTTTTACTCATTTCTAATACAGGCTGTTCTTTCAAAAATTGCTTTTGCAATAACAGAATTTTAATTTTACTTTAGGTTGAAAGCCTTTAGGCAGCTTTGGCTCAGGCCGTTGAATAAAATAATTGGCGAAATTGCTCGGCTAACTTCGTTAATGAGCAAAACCGGCTGAAGAGGGTGGTCGGTTAAGGGGGTTCAAATTTTGAAAATATACATTTATATATATATATATATATATACACGCTAGCGGCCATAATTTTGAAAATATTTGAACCTAATTCATTATGTTACTTCTAGGCATAAGTTCGTTAATGAGCAAAAGCGGCCCAAGGGGGTGATCGGGGGAGGGGGTTGAAATTAATATATATATATCAGCCCCTATGTGATGGTTAGAGGGAAACTTTGTCTGCATAAATTATAGTACTCCATACGAAGTTTACGGTGACACCAACGATTCAGGGCTTCTGGGGATCGAAATGGGGATGGGGTGGAAATTCGAAATTTTTAAAACCACGTCTTGTGGGGTATCGTTGAAAATGATATGATTAATCTATAAATCAATAACTTGTTTCTTGATAGCGCTCATATAAGGCGATATTTGAATTTTTGAAAATAAAAAGAAACTTCGTGATCTACCTCAGGGATCTCTACCGAAAGGGATTTTTATACCTTCAAGTACTTTATCCATTTCATTCATTTCGTGTGGAACTTATACATCAGTTTCCTTTTTCTCTAGGTTTTATCGGATAAGTACATTTCTCTGTAGAAATTTTCATTTTTTTAAAAATTTCTGGTTGTGGCACAATTAAAACAACAATTATCTTTGATGAACTCAGTATTTGAAGAGAATCAACGGTCGAATTAACAAATATCTACAGTAATGACGCTAGATGTGTGGTCTCACATCTGTTGTTTCTCCTACCATAAAAGCAATAAATAACCAGGATATGCATTAAGATGAACTTAAAAGATGAATTTGCTATGCTTGAAATTAATTACCGAACTAACTGTTTATTAATTTCGCTTTCTTCACTTAGAGGGATGGTTAAATACCTTTTCTCACTAGCGTCATAGCATCCTCCTGCATCTTTCCTCAACCAAAACACCCGGAATATTACTTATGAGCTCCAAAGTAATGCTCAATTATTTTTCAGGAGTTAGAATTCCAGAAGCTTGAATACATGGTGGTTGCTTCGGTTGCCGCTTGAAATTTTAAGGCAATTTGTGGACTAGAGCCAAATTTGAAACCAGGCTAAGTACATTTTACCTCAGAAAAAAATTTAAAAAAATACTTATTATTGTTGTATCTATATTTTAAAAAATAGATCTTAGGTATTTGAGGAGTATACCGTCAATTTCTTATGCAAGATATTGTTTTAAAAACATATTAGCCTACTTAAACTAACATACATGTTTCAATTATAAAAGAGTGTGTTAATAATATAGGTTGCAATTTGTTCTAACGTTAATTATATCATTGTCACTGAAATGTTATCCACTAAAACATTTAGATACGTATGTGCATACAGCGCCATCTCCAGTTGATCAGTCAGATATAGTAACATTCTATTAAGGGGAAGAAAATTGAGTGTGGTGGCTCCCATGTCTTGCATTCAATTGCCGCTGGGCGCTGTTTACATACAAGGGTGCGATGCATTAGAAAATGATTCGATAACTCTCTATGAAATCAAAATGCATTATGATGAGCTCCATTAGATGAGCTCTCCATTTTAGGAATCTGTTCTTTGTCGTTCCATTAAGGCTAAATATAACCAAGATAGGCCATAACATTAACTTAAAAGTTATATCTTACGCTTCAATTTAATTACCGAACTAGCATTGTTTATTAATTTAATTTTCTTCAAATAGAGGCATACTTAATTGATTTTCTTTACTAGTTTGAAAATCTCTCACTACATCTCTCCTCAATTGAACCACCAGGAATATTACTTATTAGCTCCAAAATAATGTTCAATATATTGACTTTAAAAGAGTCAAATTACCTGAAGCTAGAAGACACGTAGATCATTCCTTCGCTAAATAGTTGTATTATTTTTTCGGTTACAGCTTTAAATTATAAGGCAATTTGTTAATAAAGCCAAATTTGAAACCAGCCTAAGAAGCCTACATTCACGTAATTGCCTCACCAAAAATTAAAATAAATGAATTTCCCTTTAAGAGTCTAATTACGGTTAAGAAATAAATCTTAGTGCTTTTACGGTGTTTCTCTCGATTTGGTATGCAAAATAATGTCTCACAATTATGTTAAACTACGTAAATTAACACACATTTTGCAATTTTAAAAGACATGTCTTGAAAGATTGATTGTGATTTGTTCCAAGCATTAATGGCATTATTGTTACTCAAACGGCATCCATAAGAACATTGTGATACTTACATACATGCAGCGCCATCTACAGCTGATCAGTCAGATATAAGTAATATTCTAGTCAGGAAAATAAAAACTAGTCTATTGGCCTTAAGTGCCGAGAATGGAATTACCGCTGGGTGGTTATGTAGAAGTGTGCGGTGAATTAGAAACTGCTTTGACAGTTCTCTATGAAATCAAGATATAGGCCTATTTTGTAAATCAACTTATTAACCATTTTTAAAACTGTGATTTGCAAGTATTATTATTAACTAAAATATACACTCAGCCGTGAAGAAGTACACAATTATACCAAATAGTACTTTTAAATGCAACATGGAGAGTCTGCAAGCAGCGAAGGCATAATGAGGTACACAGAGGTGGCTACATCCGAAACCCTTCTGCCGAGGTGCTCCGGAAAATTCGCCAGCAGAAATGACTAATCCTTAGCAACGTTTATCGATTGATCACCTGGGTGTGGTCGGTAACGTTAGCAACTATCCTTTCTCAGGAATCCTATTTGTGTGTTTGGCTATAATGGCTGATAAGCCATGAACTAAATAATCGTTGTCATGTTTAGGAAAGAGCAGAGTTTTTGAACCTTTTTTTAAATCACGGACTGGCAAACTAGAGAAAACAGAGATTTTATGATGGAGAAATGGGTGCACAGATTACAATTAATAAATTTACAAGAACATTTTATAACATATCTGATCAAGTGATAATCTCAATATATCCTTCTAGTTTTAGGCTAAGCAGAAATCTACAATTCGGGTATATGTAGTAAATTCCTTCCGAATGTTACTAAATTCCAAATGGTATTCTATGATCGATTCTTAAATTACAATCTTTTGTTATACTGATGCTTCCGCAGACTTTATATTGTTCTCGTTGTGATTTTCTATTTACTGAGAAGCAACCACATCGCACTGAGAAAAGAAGTGAGTGGTACTTATATTTTCAATTGACAAGTTTCTCTAGATAACAGGGCGTGCTTCATATGAACATAAATACACTGCAATAACTGCAATTTGTATTAATCTCCGCTGTTGGTTCTATTCGTTGAAATATCTTGTCTATACGCGGTAGTCTACACACCTGTTTCGGCAGCTGGAATACTATCAACTGGACGTAGTAATTCTGTAATGTATTGTCACCGGCGATGAGAAATGGTGAATTTATAAAAATATGAACCCAAGGAAAATGACCGGAAAAGTTGGTAATTTAACACCACAGAATGATGGAAATGCGGTGGAGGTGGTAGAATTACCCAACTAAGGCCTTGGATAGCAGTTCTGGTTAGTGACGTGTGATACAGAACCTTCCATTCGTGTCAAGTCTCGGCCAGGCACGATTCTTCATCAACATTTTGCTAATCCTATTCCTCCGGCAGCTTCCGTATTCATTTAATTCAGACTTCTTTGTAATTCGTGAAGATCAAAATGTTGTGTCGAACCATTTCGTAGCTCTTCCGACAAAAATACCAGTCTGAAGATCAAAATGTTTAGTCGAACCATTTCGTTGCTCTTCCGACAAAAATACCAATCACTTTGTTTACAATGGGACTCAGGTTTCTTTTTCGCTGATTTACTAAATTATTTCTATATTGTTCTTACATTACTTTATAAGTTTCTTTCCTGAGTGAAAAAAATAATTTTCAACCCTATATTTATATTTTAATTGCCTTATCCGCGTTATCTTTCATTTTTAATGCGACAGAAATTTCGAGGATTCAAAATACTAGTAACACTGACAACTGCAATGTTTACGTAGAGAAAAACACGCAATACGTTTTTCTTGTATATGCCGAATAAAGTTTATGTCATTTTTTTTTTTTTGCATCTCGATATAACAGAATATAACTAATTTGAATAATTAATTTTTTTAAAAAATGGGTTTGGCTACACTGAGCTGCTGCACAAATCAAGACGCTATTGACGGTTTTGACCTTTCCAACGACAACTCAAGAATATCTCTACACCTTCTGGTTCCAGAGATTCAATTTCTGGATACGGACGTACACAATGAGAAAGAATAGGTCGTTTGATGTAGCTGTTATATATTCACGTTTGCTATAGCTTTGCTTTCAAATGACTTAAAAAATATATTTTAATTTCAACTTCTTTTGTAATTGTCCAAACCCAGACATGCAAAATATGAAAAGTTTTGAAACATCAATATATATGTAGTTGACTTGAACATTTTTATGAAGAAGGACTTAATTTATTTTTAAAATGCAGTCTGAAGGTACGAAATACGCCAGTCTTTGTAGCGTTTCTCTCCAATTTCTTGAAGACCATTTTGAGTGTTATTTAACCTTATTAGTGGTTCCATAGTCCTAATTTATTGTGAAGAAATATTAGATATCAGAAATAAAGTGTAGGGTCATTTCAAAATCTATAATGACTCAACACGTCGGGAAGAATAGACCTAAAGAATCTATCAACCTCTTGGAAATTTGGCTATTTTTGGAAAGTATTGTCTTTCAGATATATGCCATTTTTATTTCAGAACAGCTATAAACTTAGTCATCAAAATGTACATTACGTGTTTGATCTTGACTTTAGTGCTATCAGAATCGCTTCACTTAATGAGAAATTTAAGTGATCTGAAGAAACGAATTTCTCAAAAATGGCAGAGGATTATACACGTCATATGGAGATACCTCAATGAGATCCTCAGGTGTCCATTTGCAAATAGTGCAGACTGAACCTAACTAATCGTAAATTTGTTTGTTGCGGAATGCACTGATGAAACTAATCGCCAAGTACAAACTGAAGCTACATTGTAGAATAAACACGAATACGTGATGGCAACTAAACTTTATGTGATTCCAGATTCACCTCCACTAAATGAGAACATCGGACAGATCTCAGTCAGAGAGAAACCATACAAATCGCTCTCTTCCTATAATTTTGTAATATTCACGGCAACAAATAGATGTAGGTCCAATCATATTCATTGCATACCAAACCACTTACAAAGGATAAACACTATGTGGGGATTTCAGCATGTTATTTAACAGCACGATGATTACTAAATACATAACCTGTACGCAATGCTAAATATCCTGTCTGGCATCACAACTACTGCTTTCGCATCTCTCGTAAGTTGTAACTTGTGTGGAAAATACTGCATTCTAAGTTATTTGTGAGTGTGTGTCGTATAATCCATTGTTTCGTATGAATCTCTAATTGATATTGCAATATAAACACGGCTTTATAAAGGTATTTCCGACGCTGTAGTTAAAGCTCAAATATGATGTCAGTAGTATTTAGCAAACCAATACACACCAGAATTTGGGCTGAGATGCTCAATCCATTGCATATCGTTTATTTGTTTCTCTTCCTCTTCTCGTGTGATTTATATATAAGGGATGTTCAAGGAGAAAACTATATTTTAAAAATGAAGAAAATGGTAAATCACCACTGTAACGGACTTGTCTCCCTTTAACTACTCTCCCCCTCTGTGCACACACGCCGTTATAAACATTTCTTCTAATTCTAGAATGGCTGTTCTAACTGAAGCATCGGAATGACCTTGAGATCACTCAGTGATCTCTCCTCTACGGTATGACCCAGAATATAAACAAGAGTCCACCAGGGGTCACCAACTCCAAAAAAAATTTGGATCAAAAAATCGGCTGGCAAGGTTGTGGTAACTATTTTCTGGGACAAGGAAGGAATTATTTTGCTTGAAGCTATACCAAAGGGACATACCATCACAGGAACTACTTACAAAAAAAAACACTTGAAGATTTACGCCGAGCAGTTCAGAATAAACGACGCAGAGGTGCAAATGGTCGAATTTTGCTTCTTCATGACAATGCGTCTGCACACACATTCCATCTTTCGCAGGCTGCTATCACAGAACAGGGATTGACTCAACTTTTCTACCCACCCTACAGTCCTGGCCTAGCCCCAAGTGATTATTATTTGTTTCGTCATTTGAAAACATACCTCAGGGGCCAGCGATTTTCAAGCGACAAGCAGGTAATGGATGCTGTAATTCAGTTATTTGACTCCAAGGAGAAATCTTTTTATGTTGAAGACATTGAGTCACTTGGAACGAAATGAAGACGATGTGTAGAACTGGAAGGAGATTACATTGAAAAATAATAACAGTTCTTTTTTCTCAGCTCATTGGTTTTCTTGTTAGCCCGCCATAGACATGAATTTCCCAACACCCCTCGTAATATTGCGTATTTCTGATGGACTCATCATTTTCGGAATATCAGTGATCGAATTAACAACAACTTACTAGAGCAACGACATAGGATATTCAAGTGTCCCCATATCTGTTGTTTTTCCTACTCTAAAAGCTATATCCAGGTCAGATCATAATATGAATTTAAATATATATAATATGTTAGAAATTAATATCCGAACTGATGTTATTTATTTCCTTTTCTTCAAATAGAGAGATGCTAAGTGTGATTTCTTTTACGTAGGGGATAGCCTATCCCTCCGACCCTCCTCAATTCCACCACTCACGACATTATTTATAATCTCCAAAACAATGTACTACAAATTAACTTTCTAGAATCAGAATACCTGAAGTTAGAATTCATGTACAACATCCCTTATACGTTCTCTCTACATCTTCTTTTGTAATTAAACTCCTCCAAGGATTCTGGACCGATAATCAGAGATTTTTGAACAATGCTAGTGGTTGTGGAGGAGAAGGTATATAGATTATAAAATTAACGAAAACTTGTATTGTTTCCATGGCAACAGTACTCAAAGAAAAAAGGATTTTCACGAATTACTTAACAACGGCTGCACCTATTATATCCAAACTTGGCATTCTGGTAAAGTGAGCAACCGTTCGTGTTTTAGCCACACCAAAATTTTCATATTATTGCCGTTTCCATGGGAACGAGACTCAATTACTAAAACTTACATTCGCATCTCATGTGAAAACATTTAGGCTTATTTGCTTCAAAATTGGCATGGTTGTATAGCACTCAACCTTCAGACTTGAACCACATCAATAATATCAAACTGTTTCCCGTTCCCATGGTAACGAGACTATATTATTAAATATACCATTATGTAGTAATCAATGAGTCAATTGTAGCCAAACTTCACATAACGATGTACGAAAGTTCAGTTAAGGCTTTGAACACATTAGAATGTTAATGAATATACCGTTACCTGTAGCAACGATCTCTCACACAACACACACATGGGGGATATTGTATATCTGCTATTCTAGTAGAGCTACCCCAGTGGACGATGGAAAAAGCACAGTAAATTTAAAAATTAAATAAATGAAGAACGAAAGAATAATGAGTGAATGCAAAGCCCCTTTCAAAATATGCAAATAAATTATCTTCGTGTATTTTATAATTAACGAGGTATGTACCTGTGTATTCTCATTCTTATAAATTGTGTTCAGGCTTTTTCATAAAATATGAACATGTAGGCGTAGGGGATGAAAATGTGTGTGTGTGTGGGTATGTGTATCTGCTTCATTTCTCCTTTATGTAGTTATGTGTACTAACTTAGTATTTATTCATTTTCCCTTCATTATCATCCAATATAATAAGCTGACTGTGCATGTACATGGTTATGGTTATATAGATTATGCATGTACATGGTTGGGTGGAAGAGAAGGCCTTTGTGACCTTAACACGGCCAACGAAAATAAGCAAATACATAAATAAGTGAAACAAATCATGATTACATGAAAATGACACAGAAAGCCTGCGATTACACTAAAACTACCGATACACATTTCGGCGGCCACCCTACGTCATATGCGTAAAAATATATGAGATACCAAATGAATGTATGTACGTGTGTTTTATATGCATGTGGGTGCGTTTGTGTACGTAATTTCCCATATTAATTATGCAGAGGACACTAGTCTAGGCGACAATGTATATGTTATGTCGTGGCATTAGGGCCAAACACACTAGATGGACCATCACAAACGTTATAGAATATGACGTCATAGGTGAAGCCTTCGCGTCCAATCAAACTATCGATAACGTATCACATGCTACAGCTTGCCGCCGTCAACTTGGCATGTAACTAGATTTCAATATGTTCGGTTTGATCAAGCGTATCGAGTTATGACAAACAATATCTGCATGGCAGTGACACAGATGACTTGAAATTAGAATCACAAAAGCAATAGAGTGTCACGTCACACGAAGTCCAACCACCAACTATAACATTAAGCATGAAGTATGTAATTCCCATAAAAATACAATAGAAAAAGTAGTATAGACAAATTTGTGTGTATTATTTCTGATGCGCAAAATGAAAAAGTGCCATTTGTCGGAAAGCAACATTTTACAGGAGAGCCGAAATATATGATTAGTGTAAGATTTGACCATTTTTAGATTTTGGTGTACTTTGTTGTTCCGGTACATCTAAAATTTACGTTATTTAGTGCACATTCCTCTGACTTTTAGCACTTCCGCGCTATGTTATTCTTACATTTTATACTGGGACTGCCCCAAGAAAGTTTTCTGTCCAAACAAAACTACCTGTCTGTTAATGTTAACCCCTTAACACGTCTGGAAAAAGCAAGAACGTAGCAGGAGAAATTTTGTGTGCTTACATTTCCACATTTTGCCGTTCTTGAACATTGGAGGAATGCTCAAACCGTTTTTGCGCCGAAACGAAAAATAACGTGTCAGCTAATTTTAACTCCTAACTACATAAGCTCTACAGAGTGCTAAATATCCTGCTGTGGAACCTACTGTGTAACTTTGGGTAGCTCCTTGCTGCCGCTGAGGGACCCATCGTGTGGCGTATCATTCAAACATACAAAGGAACTAGAATTAGGACTTGGCACGAGCCTTGTTTTTGGCAATTTGAACTCGAAGAGAAGAAACCTCAACGGTGGTGCAGAACAGTAACTTAAGTCCGGTTTTCGAAAAACCGGGTTGTTGGCGGTTTCAGTTGTGAACGCTCACGGTTCGGAGTGGTGGTTCTTCTCGGAGTATTGAGAACATTTCAAATTGTAAAAGATACATATAACATGATAATTACTAATTTGTGTAGAAACATAGTGAATGAATGAAGAAACAAGTGAATTGTGTCTTGTGTATGAACGCCAACGCTGAGTGTTACCGGAAATCCGGTAACGCTTTTCTCCAGGAAGTCCGGGGAAAACTAAAACCTACTGCACTGGTGGCGAACTATCTTTTATTATTTTTTCGTTATCGTTTCCATTCTGTTTAATTCTTGGTTACCTTTTTCCGTTTCGTTGGGCTGTTTCGGTATCAGGTTTTCTGGGTGTGTATTAAGTATGTAATTGTACCACTACTGAACACTGAGTGTGTTAAATTCCATAAATAATTCCTCTGAGCACAGAAGATGGAAAGTACAAGGACGAAAGGACTAAACACATTTCTTTACTATTCTGCCGATATTCAGTAGTGCGAATTCAACAGTGTCACTGTGGAAGTATGAGTGTGCAAGAGAAAGCATCAGGTGGGAAATATTATTCTGTTGACAACATTAACGGACGGCATCGCCACCAACAAGGGAGTTACTGCAAGCGGAGCATCATACATGGACATACAACACAATGAAACAAAAATAAAGCAATAAATTGGAC
>JAGDQP010026189.1:0-26164 GCA_022664845.1 Lepisma saccharinum
AAGTTACAAGGATGGCTATACTGATGTCAGTAGTGTTCGTCGATGGCTTCGGCACTTCAGATCTGATGAAACAAGCATCAACGACCAAGAAGTAGAAGACCTCAATCAGTGGTAACGAATCCGAAGTTGAATGAATTGATTTAAAATCATAGGGGTATTTCCACATATGCCATGATGGAAACCTTACATTGTTCCAAAGGATATCTGCTTATCATGACTGACGAACCGGATACAGAAAGATATGCGCCAAATGGGTTCCCAAGCATCTCAAAAGTCAATGATGGGGCAACGCATACAAACAAAAAATGCTGAAATTGGCTGGGCAATAATGACTCCACCAACATACAGTCCCGACCTAGCCCCTTTTCATTTTTATTTGTTTGGACAGCTGAAAAGGTATCGTGGCAAGCAATTCAGCTCAGCATCTAAACTAACTAACAACAGTGGAAACCTGGTTTTATGCCCAAGATGCAGACTTTTTTCAACGTGCTTTTCAGATTTGGAAGGAAAGATGAGAAAAGGGTGTTAAAATTATGATGCATATATCGAGTGATCAGAGAACAGAAACGAAGTACTAAAGTACATACAGTTAAAGTTTCATTGTAAAATATTCACAAATATAGAAGTTAGGGCTCACCAGCCAGGACTTATTGACAAGCATTTGTAATAATCATTTATCCGAAATATCGGTTTTCCGAACACTATCGGTCCCCAATTAATCCGCATAACCGATCCTCTACTGTAATTGTTTATTTTTAAAAAAAGGTTGGCAACACTGAACTGCTGTAACATGAACACGGTTCCAGCGGCCCTGAGCTAGTTTAGTCAAGACCTTTCCAACGACACCTCAAACATCGCTCTACACCTTCTGGTTCCTGAGATTTAATTTTTGGACACGGATAGACAGACAGACTCCATGAGCGAGTTTAAAATATCTATTTTGCTATAGTTTCGCTATCAATGGACCTCAATTATAGTTTTCACCGTTATAATTATTTTTAACAACAGGCGACTTAGGGGAGAAAGATTAATAATATTTACCAAGAGCATTTCGCCTGTTAATAAAAGCAGACTTTTTAATAAATTCATAGCGAACTTTACAGTTTAGTATAGAATAGCAAAAATAACATCTAGACAAATGTCTTTCATTTATATTTAGGAAGGTATAAACGTCAATATTCTTCAAAGTAGAAAGCCAAAACACAATAAAATAATCATTTGTGTAACTGTTGCTTCAATTTTTATGCATAAATTCAAGTGTCCTTCTATTTTCCATTTGAGAATTACATTTAAATTCCTACTTTCAAAATCTAAATGAAAAATAAATATAAGGTAAATACACTATGAGATCAAAAGTATCCTGACATTCCGTGAAACGTGTTTTTATCATACACGACGACACAGTACTGCCATCTACCTCGTGGAACACATGTTCAGCGATCTCAGTACTCAATATACAGCACGTGACAGCAAAAAAAGACAGTCTGAGAAAACGATGAGCTTCCAACGTGGTCAGATGATTGGGAATTACTTGTGTAAGAAGTCTGTGCGCGCAATTTTCACCCTCCTAAACATCCCTAGGTCTATTGTTTCCGATGTTATAGGGAAATAAAAACATGTACAACCAAACAGCGTGCAGGCCAACTTCCCATGTTGACCTCCAGACACCGTTGAGTGCCAAAGAGAGACGTACAGCGTAATCGTTAATAATTCATCGCCACCATCAAACAGGAAAAAAATCCAAAGTGCATCAGGAATTTACTATAAGCACCATGACTGTTTGGCGCGAGCTTCATAAACTTGGTTTAACTGGCCGAGTAGTTGCCCGTAAGCCGTACACCACACAGGCAAATGGCAAACGCAGCCTCGCGTGGTGTGTAATGAGAGTTAAAACTGGACCATAGAACAGTGGAAAACCGTTGAGTGGAGTGATAAATCACGATATACAGTGTGGCGATCAGATGGTAAGATGTAGGTGTGGCGAATGCCTGGTGAACGACGTCTAACAGCCTGTATAGTACCGACTGTGAAATTCGGTGGTGATGGGGTTACAGTATGGTTATGTTTCTCCTGGAGAGGGCTTGGCCCCCCTTTTTACTTTACGTGACAATATCACGGAACAAGGTTACGTTGACATTTTAAACTTTCCTGCTACCTACTATCAAATATCATCTTGAGAGTGACCATATCCCACTAATGTATTGGCCTGCACAGAGTCCTGATTTGAATCCCATAGAACATATCTGTGATGTTTGGGAACGCCGAATTCGTGTTTAACCACACCGACCCTCATCGATATCTCTTCTTAATTCGACGCTCCGCGAGGAATGGACTTCCATTCCCCCAGGAAACCTCCCGCTACTTGAATGAAAGTATGCCTACGAGAGTGCAGGCTATCAAGGCTAACAAGTAAGGGTGGACCAACACTGTATTGACTGACAGTGTTCCCGATAGAGGGCGGCCCAAACTTGTACTTCATTATAAGTAAGTGTCCGGATACTATTGATCACATGGTGTATAAGATAATGAATGTGCATAATGTTATTCTCATATTTATAAATGTATTGGCTACTTAGTTGTACATTGAAAATATGTATTTTCTGCAGGACGTTCTTACGCAAAGTGTTATATGGAGAATCTTTCTGTTCTAGATTAGATTGCTAACATGTATTAATGCAACAAAGGCTATTTTTGTCCTGGTATTAGAGATTTCGTGGTATTATTTCTTTGCTTCAATGTGGCTTTCTCATCCACCTTTCGAGACATGTCCAATGTTTTCACTGTACTAATTATCTAAGTCTTTGTATTTTTAATACTCTTTTGATGTATTAGTGGTATACGACAGAGAAGGAGATAATGGAAACAATACATAGAAGAAAAAAAAAGTTCTCTCTTAATGGCATGGATTACGTTCGCAACCACACAGTTTTGCTAACCAAGGAGCAATATTTTATCCTGCCAAAGAATTTGATGAATATAAGCTGCTGTGGGCAGGAGTTTCTTTTTTTTCCCCTCGTTTTTTGATCTAACCAGAATAGAAAAAAAGACAAAGGCTTTGCAAGAATAATGTCGAATTTACGCCTCTTGTTGTTTGATCCTAAATCCCGTCTCTTGGGCCGAGTCTTCCCCGCCCTGCGTGCATCTCCTCCCTCTAAAATAACCACTTTCATTTTTGTGTTTGCTGTCACTAACAGTTTCCTGCCCATTAACATCTACTGAATTTTTTAAAAAGGCAGCCAGAGTAAATCCTCTGTTGTTTTTGCCTTCTCAGTACAGAATCTCATTTCCAATTTATAGTTAGAGAGGTTTCTTATGATCTTTTTCCACAAGGATTCAAGTAATGAAATAGATGCGTCCTTAAAAATAAATCACTATCAGAGGGTGATGTTGTGTTTTCAGGGAAGAGTGGTTTAACTCTTTTAAATATTTCTAACATTTCAACATTTTCCCTCAAAGGGTCTTTCATTTGCTATTCTTGGAAATTGTTAAGAATTTCAAGTGTTCTTTCCGCAATCTATTAATATTTTTAGAGTTACCTGGATCGAACAATTGGTAAGGGTAAAGATTTGCAGACCCGCCTACAATCCGAGCGGAAACGCGGACGAGCGTCTCGCACCTGAAATATATGACGAGTCAACGGTATGTGAGAGCCATCTGTTAGCGGAGCGCTAAACTATATGCGCTAGTAGATCGCGTATAATACTCAGCAAGCGGACGTTCTATACATAGAAACAAGGTAGGAGCTTCCAAACAATGTATAGAAGTTTTACCTACAGATCATTTATTACGTCACACGCACGTGGATGATGCGTTCCTTCTGCATATATCAGTCGCGAGACTCTCTAGAAATCCGGTTTTCATAGCACAAGTATCTTGATCTCCTGAATCGGTTTATAATATTCGGAACTTACTCTTGCCGAGATATAACACCAAATGTCTCAAAAATTATTTTCTCGAACACATTTACAGGTTAAAACTAAGATGAAAACGCGGTTTTCGTATGTATTTTGGCCTTCTGAATATATTTATTATAGTTGCAAATGGTGGAAACCCATCCTTGCATAGATATGTCAGGAAACGTAGCAAAATGACTTTTTCAAACTGTTACAATCAATACAGTATAGATCTCTAAACTGTGTCAGAAAGGGGTATAGATATATATGAAAAGGGCCACAGTGGCTTAACGGTTAGAACGCTCATCTCTGGCGCTTGGGTTCGTCGGTTCAAATCCTACTCGTGCCATGTGAGTTTTGTGAGGGACAAACACTGTGTGCATGGGTTTTCTTGCGGTTCTCCCGCTTCCTCCCACTTTCTTAATTTCACCAATCATGCCATCATCATCCATATGTCCTGATCCTACTAACTGCCTAAATGCCTTAAAAATTAAATTCAGAAATTCAAAAGATAGATATGAAGTTACTGTGTTTCTGACAAATGACCTGCCGGACACAAGCATTACACTTAAATTAGCACCAGCCATTTTGGGCGAAAAGGTTTTCATTGAACGAACATTAGCACAGAACGAAAGTTGTTTTTCTTAGTTACAAAACAAATATGTGAGCTTTTTATTTTTATGTAAGAGAAGAATCAACAGGTTCTTAGTTACAATTGCGAAGCAAGGGATTTGTGTCGATGTGTCAAACACGATATATTCAGAAGAACTCTTTTAGTAAGCAAATGACACATACGCATCATGAAACTGCATTTTCTAAAGGTTAACAGAAGCAAATACGTATATCTAGGCAAGTTAAGCAAATAAATAGTTTTCTGAATGTGTGATGCATTACTTTACTTCTAACATCATCGGCTACGACGGGTTTAGTTTACAATAGCACTTAATCATAAATATACCTTAATTTATATACATACATATTTACAGCATATAAGTTGGTTTATTCTGGGTTCGAATTTATGCTTCAGGATTTGTTTTTACATTCGATTGAAATAGTCAATGAATAATTAGGTTATGGAATTGAATTTAGGCACACCATAGATCATGTTAGTTTGAGCGCATTATGAATTGCAGCATGAATTTCAGAATTAGATTAATTAACTTTTAGACATGTATAATGAGCTATAAGCAGATATTTATTAACATTTGTAAGGCAATTTGATGTTTTTTAAAGCAGCGCAATCTCCTCGAGCGAAGACTTACTTTTTCAATGTAAAACAGTGTAGCCAACAAGACGTATTTGAATTTCTAGCATACTTGAAAGCACAAGCAACATTGTGTAAATTTGATGAACAAACAGAACATATAATACTACAGCAATGTATTTCTGGGTTATGCAATATCAGATTGCAAGCTTTTCTTTGAGGTAGCATAGTTTTAGATTCCATTCGATTAGTTTATTTAATAGCGATTTGGGAATCACAACAAAGTTATAACAAATTGTACACAATCGATATAAGGCCCAGAGTAGTATGCACTTTGTTGTTAGTAAACGAACAAGCACTGGCAGAAAATGTGGTCGTTGTGATTTTGTACATAGCATACCATATCTTTTCCCAGCTAAAAATACACAAACTGGTCGTAACAAAAATACACAAACTGATACTTGGTTACATGACGTACGATATGTACATATTTTAAAGTCATCAGCATATGTGTCAACTCAAACATTAATAAAATCTTTTAAGCATTGTACTTCTCAAGTACTACAAAATCCTTTACTAAATCCAATTAAGGTAGATGAAAAGAAAAGTGGTGTTTTGTGTGAGATCTTCAAAGTTTCGATTGTTTAGCAACATGGTAATCAATCCAATCTTAGAGATACGGTTAAGCAAAAGGATCATATTAAGGAGGCAGAGCCTATAATCAAATCCAAACCAATGGGTAACCCTAATGAACAAGTTTTGCATAAATTGTTTGAACTAGATTACAATTTTGTATTGTCATTTCGTAATTTTGATAGAAGAAAGAATAACTTGATTACATTGGTTATGGAAAATCAAACGGATAGGCTTCTTAATGAGCTGGACGATATGATAGAAGAAGAAGCTTTGACAACTGATAAGGAACTGTACCGGATTCATCACTTATAAGGTGTTTTTCGGTGACGTGATAACATGGAACTATTATATTTTGACGGCTACAATGTTATAACTTTTTCATAAATATTAAAGGGTTCTTTAATTTTTCAGGTGAAGAAACTATAATATTTAATTAAAGCAAGGTACATCGCAAGAAGCATTAAACTTTGCTAAACGATTGTAAATGCTACAAAAAAAATGTGTAAGTATACAGATACGTATTCTATGGCATGGTGGTAGACATAACATTTGTCTGTATATTTTTAGCTTGGTGTTACGTCATGTCACTGTTTCTTTAACAATACCTGTAACGATTCCTTGAACTGACACTTTAGACTGTCATAAGTCGATTCAGGACACATGAAAACTGCAAACCTGCAAAGTAAATACGCAAATCTTTGCTCTTACTCGAATTTCATAAGTTAAAGTTTTCGTGCAAAATGTAGCAGTTTTACTGCAGATAAAAGCTGTGGCAGAACTGAAGTTGTAAGGGGTGGTGTAAACTTAAGCTTATGATGCAAAAGTTCAACTTATTTATGAATATCCTGTTGTTCTGGACGCTGTCGTCATCAAAATGTCTCTGTGGGCTGAAGCTCGGCTTGTAGGTTCTGATTAATGTTACGCTTATATTCAGATTGCGGATTTTCATTTAACTTACGTAAATTTAAAATGCCACGGAATGCAGAAACGATTATAGGATTAAGTTTTTAGAGACAGAGAGGATGGCATGATTGCAAATTCTTGAAAGTATGCACCATGAGGAATGTGTTCCCCATTATTTCAACGGCAAGGATGTTCCATGAAAAAAAATGCAGTATTTCCAAGAACATGTGTTGGAAATGTTCCCTGTCAGCTGCAGACTCACAAAATTGGCGGCAATCTCATATTTCGAAAGATACTTGCGAAGACGAGAGATTTTGTGGAAGTAACAGCGAATGCTGACAATTTCTAAACATTGTGAATATTGCTACCGTTTTCTTGTTCTCATTTATGAACGTATATATTATTATTTGAAAATGTTTCTGTATCTCTAATTTTTAGTATGAAATTTTTGTCGGTTTTCTCAAATTGTTTTCTACTAACCAAGGCTAGGGATTATTAGAAATGAACATAAAGAATCCGGCGAATCCAGCTAAAATTCTTGACATATGGAAAAGCTATTTTGACACGCTTCTTACTATGCACAGGTGAACGAAAAAAGGAATTTTAAATCCATATAGCAAAACTGTAGATAGCCGAACCTAGCAAGATCGAGGTTGAAGATCTATAAAGAAACTAAATTGACCAGAAGTTAATAACAGCCCAGTCGAATTAATTAAAGAAAGAGGAACTGTACTAGTCAAGCAACCACATAATTTTGGAAGTGCTATATGCAGAAAGGAGGAGCTTCCAAAGGAATGGAATAGTTCCGGTTTAAACAAAAAACAATGAATCTCACTGTACTAATTACCACGGAATCTATTTACTCTGAATAGGTGTTGAGTAATATCCTGTTAACACTTCTAAGTGTATATGTAGATACAATACTTGGAGATCATCAATGTGGATTAAAAATGATCTATCGTGGACCAGATTTTCGCTTTGAGACAAATATTAAAGAAGAAAGGGGAATACAATGAGACGGGTCACATATGCTTGATTTTAAGAAAACATATGATTGTATCAAAAGGGATAAACAATACAATACCCTGGTACGATTTAGAATTCAGAGAAAGCTTGTCAGCTAGTAAGGGTGTATCTCAGCGACCTTATAAACAGAGTACGGACAGGTAGTAATATGTCAGATATTTTCGAAATTCGCAGCGGATTGAAACAAGATGATGCCTTATCACCACTATTGTTTAGCTTTGCATTAGAATATGCGATTCTAAGAATAAGGTGATAAAATGGACTAAGATTGAATGGTTTGAACCAACTGTACGATTACTCGGATGATATAGATTTAATAGGGAACGATGTAGGTACGCTACAAAGTATCACCGAAGTCTTAGTAGAAGCTTGCGATGATGTAGGTCTGCAGGTGAACGTAGAGAAAACAAAATACTTGATAACACGCTGAGGCACGGAGGGTGAAGGAAATAAAGACAATAATTTAGAATGAGGCCATAGAGATGATTTAATGCATGTAATAAGCAAAAATGAGGACACAGAAAAAATAAAATGTCACTTGGTGTCGGAGAACTCAGGTCTCTACTCAGTCAAAATGACTCTTATAATTACGATTAATACCAAGAAAGCTGAAATTGAAAATAGTTGATATAAAATAGTTATTATGCTGGAAATACTTTATGTGAGTACGTCCCTGGCAAATTAACATAAGGTGTGTTTGAAAATAAGGTTTTGAGAAAGCTATACGGGCCGAAACGGGTTGAGATGGCCGGAGAATGAAGGAGACTGCATAATGAAGAGCTCCACAAAATGTATGATTCACCCGACATTATAAGAATAATGAAGTCACGAAGGCTAAGATGGGCAAGCTATCTTCCTCAGGTGGGATGAGGGGAATAAAGATTGTATTCCATCGTGATTGGAAAGCAGAAGAAAAAGCGACCGTTGAGAAGACCGAGACATCGTTGGGATGACAGTAATGGAAGATATCTTCAAGAGGTAATGTTTGTGATGAAAACTGGTTCAATCTTGTCCAGGATAGAATTCAATTGCGAACGATTGTTACTGCAGCGACGAAATAGCGAGTTCCGCACGCCATAGAGTTAGTTCTCAATTGACAGAAGGAATATATTATAGTTTAAAATATTGAACTATTGAAGTTTCGTGTTGTTTTCCTATTTTAAAAATATACAGTTGTTTCAAAGTTCATTTGCACATCCTCTTATAAAGCCAACATGTGATTTTATTAAGTTTGTTTCACAGGAAAAGAAAACAAATTGCCATTGGTGGGCGTGGGAACAATTTCCGCTGACAACGGCATCCTGATTGAGGTTGTCTCAGGCGAATACAAGGATAGTACTTCGAATGCACGCCCTAGAAATGTCATCGTGCAGATATGTAAAAGGCTTCTGCAAAATATGCCTAGCCAAATCCAAGAAAAATAAATTACAACAGTTTGTAACGGTACCCCTTTCCCCTATGGAACCCATTGTAAAGTATCGTACGGTGGGTTGCATATAGAACAGGCTACTTCCAACTTGTTTTTGTCCTGTTCTAGTTTGTCTGTTGATCTCCGTCTTTAATTTTATATTCAACTTGCACTTTCTCCGTATGTTTCTAATACATTGTTTTCGTTGCACGAAATTGGAATGTTGCTTCTACAAAGTGTTCATACTTTCAGAGATAAGAAGAAAGTTCATAAATATTTCAAGAGTTCAATCGTTCCTACTTTTCATTTTGTTTATTTGTTCATTGTTGAAAAAACTTTATTGTTATAGGTTTGAATATTCACAGTAACAATGAAGATCTTTCGTATTTTTTAAATGGTACGGATTAAACTCTTGTAATGGTTATGAACTTTTTTCTCTCCGAAAGTTTGAACTCTCTAGGCTTGCATTTGTAGGAGCAGCATTGCAATTTCATGGAGCGGAAAAAATACATCAGAAACATACTCAAGCATTAGAAACAAACGTGAAATCATATGATTTTCAGTAACCTGGTATTACGTTTATTTTCTCAAATGGCATTACTTTGGTTTATTGAATTTTTCTTATCCCTTAGTGATGTAAAGCACAGAAGCGGCAGACCATCCTGACTGAGATTTTTTCCTTTTGCCTCAGTCACACCAGGCAAAATGTGTGGATGGTATCTTCTACTTACGCCCTGGACGACATCTTTCCACGTTTTTCCTCTCTCCTATCCCGGCCTGAGCCTTAGATGCCTGAAGGCCATAAATAAAATTCTAATTCTGTAAAGCACAAAACGCAGTGTAGCAAACTTTGCATATTACACGAGGTTAAAGGTGCAGTGATGCCCAACCCTGTTGTGTCCATGGGACACATTAAAATTTAGCACGATATTCGCGGGCCAAAGCATTCTCTAACATAAATAGCATACAAATCGTACGCAACGTTTAGTTGCAGCTTTTAAACGCTAACATGCCAAAGTAAGAAAATCCTTCACAGATACAGAAAATTAATTTTTGTAAAAACAGCAGAAGGCCAAATCAAAGAATTAAAATAGTGTTCTCTGGTACTTACAAATTTTAACATAATTTTATGTTATTAGTACATGGTTCTTCACTCAGTTGAGAAAAATTAATTTCATGTACAGATTAAGAAGAAGAAATAAACTAAAAATTTCTTTTGACATGTTTATGGTAAACAAATGCAACATATGTGGCGGGGCGGAAAAGCAAAATCTGCGGCAGGATCTAGCCCGCGGGCCGTTTGTTGGGCATCATTTATTACTATGATTTGTGACGCAACATTCTTTACCACTATAAGAATTCAATTTTGGGCTCCCACTTGGAAACACTGTACTTCAAAAGCAAAGCGTTTTTGATTTCAGGAATTCATCTGTCAAATTGTTGTACACGTTTTGGTACACCCTGTATAACAAAGAAAATCTTACTCCAGTTCTATGTAATAGTCATGAATTGAATTTAATTTTTATTTATGGTCTTTAGGCATCTAGGGCTCAGGCCGGGATAGGGAAAGGATTCATGAAGGTGTTCGTCAGGGCCTAAGTAAAAGATGCCATTCCGGCATTTGCTTAGTGGGACTGAGGAAAAACCCTGGGTAAACCTGTCAGGATGTTCGACCGCTGGGATCAAACCCACGACCTCCCGAAAGCTACGTCAATGCTCTACCACTGGGCTACTGCGGCTCCGTAAGTAGTCTTGATATTATCACTATACTCTATTATTTATTTGCCTAGTAGCACCTCTTCATTTGATTCTAACACATGATTGGAATTAGTTCTTTCCAGTTGAAACTCAAGTACGTATAATGTACTACTTCCAACGTAAATTATATCAGAAACCCAGAATCTTGGTTACAACACACCACAGTATGTCCGCTTAGATGACAAAGAAAAGCATACTGAATTGCCATTGCAAGGAAGAACAAGGTCTTGAAAACCCTAACTACTATTAAGGCAAGAAAACGTTACCGACAAGATGACCGATTACAGCGCTGGTGGTTGACAATGACAAGGAAACGGGTGGGGGTGGGGGGTAGAAATGTAAGCAGTTACATTTGTGTGAAGTTTTTCTCTAATGCAACGTCATTATCTTGTCAACTCATCTAAAGAACTTGGTTTTATCGTTTGTCTTACGTTCGATAATTCCTACTCCAACGACTGCACTCAAACTCCACGTGGAAGAAACAAAAGACACACCAGTTTTTGTTTTCAGTTGAAAGAAAACGGAAGAAATTATGCTGTTGCTCCACGACTTGAAATCGTATCTCGTTCCCGTGTAATCTGTAGCGTGCTAGTCTCTCACTGAAATTACCTTGCATGAGTCTCCTTTAAACCACGACGAAAGCGGTAGAATAATAAATGTGTAAAAAAACGTAAAGGTTTCCCTCCGAAAATCCTTTCAAGTCAAGGTTGGCTGTGAATTCAGCTACGACTAAAGATTACTTCTCTAGTCGCAGTTGAGCTAATATTTACGGGTCAAACAGGCAAACCTTAACCCTTTAGCATCTGAAGGATGATGTCCCACGGCGATCATTCTTGCAGGGAAGGGATTGGGAAAATAGGAGCCAGTGTCTTTGCCTAATAACATACAGGTGTTCTTAATTTGAGACTGAGGGAAACCTTGAAAAATTTCAATTTTTATGACCGTCAGCGGGAATTGAACCTGAGTGTCTCCTTATTGCATATCTGAATAAAAGAACTTACATTTTATGCCATATATCGTGTGTTACAGAAAGAAGGATACACAAACATGCAGGCAGTTTGATAGGTTCTGAGTTCGATACTAGCAGTCGATCATCTTGGCTAAGGGTTTCTCCTTAGTCACATCAGACAAACACCTGGATGGAATTTTCAACTTTAGCTTGGCCGACTCCTTCTATTATTCTCTTCCTTATCCTGTCCCGACCTTCGGCCGGGATTCTTAAGGACCATTACAACATTTAAAAGATTCATAATTTAAGTGTGCACCAAAAGTTACGAGTTCCACTTTACGTAAAAAGTAAACTAAAAAACATGGAGAGACCGTTCTTGTACTGAAATATAGCTCTAAGTATTGAGAAGATTTTAGTACAGTAACAAACACAATATTATTCAATGTTCAGGAACGTTTGTAGAAAATGTTGGCAGTTGTAAACTGGGTATATTCCTACAAAACATTCATATATGTAACTGATTTTTAAAAATTGTCAGTAGAGAGGGCTGCTCATCAAACATGAGGAAACTAGTCCCTTCCTAGAAAGTTAAAAGGATTGTGCAGGGTTATTATTAGTGTAGTCCGAAGAGATAGGTTTGGTTTTATAATATTTTTATGGACTTTAGCAACACTGGTGAGGTGGAGTGGCATGAGGAGATGTGATTCACCTCTGTCCATCTCACTATGCCACTTTCAACGAAAAAGGACAAAGCTGCATTTTTTTAAAAGAAAAATAAATTGACTACACCCGGAAAATCTAGAATTTAAAGTTGCAAGTTTCATTCTAAATGACATGCCTATCAATAAACTCACTTATATGTGTAAGTAATTACATGATAACAACCATTCAGTTGATATTTATAGGAAAATTTCTTTCCCAGACTCACTAGTACTATCTGAACAATATATTGAGATTTGTAACATTATAATGAACATATAACAATGGACGCTTCTTTTGACCATAAACCAGAAAAGAGTTCACAGATAGCATCATCCCATCGCTGAAGACCACCCTATCAGTATAAATAAAAGTTACATAATTCGCTCGCATTTAAAGATTAGTCCAGTCATATTAGGGATTTACCTAGAAATAATTCCTTAAAAGGGAATAATACGCATATGTGTAATACTTGTACCCAGTAACATTATATATAAAAATCAACACTCGTGCATGCTGTGCTATGGCTGCCAACTTGGAAAATGGCGGCCGATTTTATTATATCTCGATAACCATTAGAAATATGAAAAAAATGTTTCAAACCTCAGTCAGGATGGTCGGCCGCTGGGATCGAACCCACAACTTCCCGAATGCTACGTTAATGCTCTACCACTGAGCTGCGGTGGCTCAGTTTGTTCTACAATGGTGACTCAGTTTCTTCTACAACGGAACTGAAATGAAGATACTGTATGTCACATTTTAACCAATTAAATTTACGTTGCTAAAAGCCATTATGCATACTGCCGTTTAAGATAATTATACACGTTATACATAAGTGGCTGTGTACGTACATTGGAAAAAAATTAAACATGATCCAATTGAAATACTATCATGAGATTTGGCAGATAGATTCAAATAAGAAACACATAGAATATATATATATATATATATATATTTAAAAAATAATAGTAAAAAAATCGATTTTGAGTTTTTGAAAACAAAAACAAATTTTGTTTTATTTTTGAAAAATATAAAGATTGGTCTAATAAAGCCAAATAATATATCAAATTACAGCTTTTGAAATTCTGAAACGAATGGTGCAAATTTGACCTGTCTAGGGCAAATAGGTTTTGAGTTTCAGGCTTTTAAAAATTTCAAAACGCGTCAAAAATTAGTGGATTTTTTTATTTTTAACGATTTATAACTGAAAACCTAAAATGACAAAAACATGAAATCTTATATTTTCATCCTTAGCACTAGTACTACTTATGTACCAAAAATTTCGGATTTCCGAGACTTCAAGTTCCAGTCTATTGGCTGATTTGATATGGAATTACTTCTATTAATCACAGTGTTCCGGTTTCTTTTTTCTCTTAGAAGCAAGCAAGCATTTCCAAGAGTACACAAAAAGTTTTGAAAATTAAAAACTCGCTACCGTACCAACCGCTCGCGGCCGTAAATGAGTTCTAGTTGGCTTCGTATTCGGGAGATCCTGGGTTTGATACCAGCGGTCAAACATCCTGAATGAGGTTTTTCCAGGTTTTTACCTAACACCAGGAAAATAACGGGATGGTACATTTAACTTGGCCGAATTCTTCCCACATTCTTTTCCCTACCTCATCCCGACCTGAAAGCTATAAATATCTAAAGAACATAAATTCAGAAAAAACACTACTATATCGATTGAGAGAAATAGGTAAGAGACAAGATGTGTCCTCATACAAAAATGATGTATCCTTGTATATCAAGCACTTATGTTCGTGTGTGCCAATGATAGCTAAAACTAAAATGTAAACCCTTGGTGAAGGCTCCTAGATAAGGCAAACCGATGGTGTTCCATTGCTTTCTATCGGGTAAATATGACAACGTGCTAAGGGCTGGGACCTACAGTTTAAAGTGAGTTCCGAAGCAGGTATATCACCACCGAGTATCGAACTTAGAACCCCATTGATTACAAGGCAAAAAGTACAGTGCTCTTATGCTTATTAGAACATACAAAGATGTGTTATCAGTAAATGTATCTTTTACCTGTCCTCAACATCACATCGATATTATCTGACCTCAAT
This sequence comes from Lepisma saccharinum, assembly GCA_022664845.1. Taxonomy (NCBI): domain Eukaryota; kingdom Metazoa; phylum Arthropoda; class Insecta; order Zygentoma; family Lepismatidae; genus Lepisma; species Lepisma saccharinum. The sequence goes on from JAGDQP010026189.1 coordinate 14,543, forward strand.
AACGGACGATTACGATATTAATCAAGGTCGGTATCCGATCAGTGATGAATGGCAACCTTTTCTGGCGATATATTGGAGATCGTTAAGGATAAACGAGGCTTGTCTCGGAGTGAAAAACGTATCAGGGCCGGTTCAGTTCAACCACTGGTAGCCTATATCCCTATACGTGTTCTCATAATCCAAACGTTACCATTCTGGTGTTTATCGCATGCTATACTCGCAAATAAAGGCGAACTGATAACTTCATATCACAGGACATAACCGAAATATAAAATTTCCTATTTATGTTAAACTTCCAATAATAACAATAAATAATCCACAACGTTATTTATCAGTTCACTTTGGTATTCCAAATATGCTTCAAAAGTTCAGCTCAGAAGGGGTTTCCACTAATAAGACATTGTGATGGAACCGACGAAGAAAAGTTGATAAGCATATGAATTTTCTGACAGCTTCACTTCTTAATCATGTGACTTACGCAGTTATATGTGGAGATAAGTACTGCATATATTTAGGGTGACTCATCGGACAGTGAAATCCCAAACATCAAACGCGTCATCGATAAAATGATTACAGATAGGAAAACCCATTCTGTCAACCTTTTTCATGTCACCTCGCGTCAGTCTAACCGAATTAGAAATGAAATAATGCCAACAAGTCATGCGCAATATCTACGCTTTTAATAATGTCTTGTTGACCAATAATATTAAGTATCAGATACTCTTTTCGCAGTTTGTAAAATGAATGCAGAAACAATACTTGCGTACCAGCATCATTTGCTTTCTAATTCGGCTGGATTGACGACGCCAAGTGGCATGAAAGATGATGAGAGAATGGGTTTTCCTATCCGTAATTATTTTCTTTATCTATGACGCGTTTGATGTTTGGGATTCAGACTGTTAGACGGATCAGCTTGTATAGATGTCGGGATATTACAGCATTTGTGACAACGCTTCGCTAAGTTAAGGGGCTTATATTTCCCCACAGAGGCGGACATAATTCATCTGTGTATTATTACCAGTGTTCTATAACTATATGTAAGGGAAATGATTCGGATTTTCTTCTTTCTGCTAAAACTTCACTGGCTCTATTTTGTAAAATATTCATTCAGACTGCGGGTCTGAATGGACAGAAATTACTCCATTTCACCTTTTTGTGAAATACTCCCCTCCCCATCTCCAGAAGTTACACGAATTGAACACCAATATTGGAAATTCATGCACGAAATATTGAATTTTATTTTTGGAAACACCTGAATAGCAAGATAATTGTCTGCGCCACAGGGACGAAACATTCTTTCTCTGTATCATTTATCAAATTCCTCTTGTTCACATGGCCTCCAATTTAACAAAATTTCAGTTGAATTTCACCGTGAATTGCATATTGATCATAACTATATGTAGGTCATTAATTGTGAAGGAACAATGGAATTCGAGTATTCTACATAATTTCTAATTGGGTTTAAGAAATTATTAAACTGAGCCGCAGTAGCTCAGTGGTAGAGCGTTGGCGTAACATTCGAGAGGTAGTGTGTTCGATCCCAGCGGTCAATCATCCTGACTGAGGTTTTATGTCAGTCACACCAGCCAAATGCTGGGGATGGCACCTTCAACATAGTCCCTGGCCGACACCTTCCCAAAATCTTTCCCCTCTCCTATCGCGGATTGAGCCTTAGATGTCTAAAGGCCATAAATAAAATTCAGTTCAAGAAATGATTAAGCTCCACGCTAAAACAACATCGTACAAGTATTAATGGGATTTTTTCATAACTATTGGCATCGTACAAGCACCCATACATGGAAAAGAAATGGGGGAGTAGTGACCCTATTCATGGTACCATTCCGGAATTCGCGTGCTGGGGCTAAGGACAACTTTTGAGAACATTGGTAAGAACGGTTGATATGAGCGGTTCTCGGATCCCCAACGTCTCCCCACTGTTTGTCAGAAGTCAGTGATTGTTGCCTCAAGATCAGGGAGATGAATGTGAGTTCATATGATTCATGAACCTTAGATGAATCTCGCTGCCGGCCATTCTTACCTCAGTTTCACCATGCGAATATTGGAATAGTACCTCTACTAATGGTACCTCGACTTCCAACTTTTCCATCCGTTTTCCCGGAAAAGTTCGCCAACGAACGTCATCGTCAAAAATGGGACGGGCATAGACCATAGCAGGAGCCTGATCAAGCTATAACTCAAAAATAAAATAAATATATAAAATAAAGCAAGTGATATTACAGTCCACGTGATGACATATCCACATACAACTGGTACTCGACGAAAATTGAGTCAAATAATAGAAGAGGCCTACACAATATATTAGAGTATAATTAAAAAATATCTTTCATTATTTGCATCACATAAAAGAGACTAGCATCCACTTGTAAGTACGAGTATTTTCTTGAAATATTAGTCGTATTGATAATAGTAATTTATATCCTTTATATCATGCTACTTACTTTAACTGTTTATTAGAATCTGAGAGCAGAAGATAAAAGGTTCGTTAGGCATCAATATTTTTATCATACATAATCCGGAAGGCTATTTACGAGAAGTATTAAAATAGAATGTTATTGCTTTCTCATATCTATTATTGAGGATAAAATTGTTTTTTTTTGTCAATAGATGGTGTTCTATGTCAGATTTTGTAACCAATAAAACAGTCATTGCTGACTGAGCCGTTAAACGTTATTATCGATACTGCAGAAGCATCAAAGTGAGATAGATGAGGTCTCGCATTGTCTTGAAGGAGGATTGTCGTACTTTGTTTTTTCCTTTAGCGTTAAGACAGGATCCTAAAATGTAAACATAAAATCTGGTCATGAAATTTATTAAGGACTGCTTGTGTTAGGTTAGAGCGCGTTGTAACGAATATTTTTATTTCTTTTTTCAACTTTCTACGAGTTCTCTTACTTTTTCTGCTTCTAACGGAAGAAGGAAGGCCGAAAGAAGCTCTTCACTTAATAAACAACTAAATTACGGATGTTGTAATCTTAGTTAAGGTGATTACTACAGGACTTAATGTGACTTTTTAAGTAGAACATTTCTTCGCGGTTGAACGCAAGGTGAGGAAGAGTAAGTCAGGTGAAACATTAATGACGTGAACGGATGTCACGGAACTTGAATATCTAATTAAAAGCACTATTAGAGAAGAAAGGGAGTACATTTATATGATTATACAAATTGCTGATTTAACGTTTTATTTTTTAGACGTGACCTCGAATGTATAATTTAAAACAAATCCACGTGTAACGTTTTTGTGCATGTTTAACATTAAAGTGGAAGATTACAACTTTATGTACTATTTATGAAGTGTCCCCGGGTAAATGAATAGTTTTTCGTTGCCTTATAATTAAGAACCTTGGCAACTCATTTATACAGAACGGAAAGTAAGAGTGTAATTACAAATTCGAAGCAATGAACGGTTACTCCTAGTCACGTGAACTTCATGGACTGATGAACTGAGCTAGGTGAGGTGAGACCTTTGTGTAGAGAGAACAGGAAACTATTTGGTTGCAGCTGATAGTTGGAGTATGATGTCATGCCAACTCAACTTCGAATTTGTGACGTAATACGGTGGCGCCTCTTCAGTTATCATAGAATAGAAACTTTCTAGTCTGTATAAATGGGTTGTTTGTAATGAAAGGGGTAGGTACCGCGTTCAACTCGTGGTAGGGGTCACATTAAAGGCAGTGCTACGGAATCTATTTTAAATTATAGATCCCTTTCTTCAACTGGTAGGGAGACAATGAAAACGACCGTCGCTTCACCTTGCCTCTGAGCAAAACACCAAATCATCAACATTTAGTAATTACACTTATCAATTTCACAATATGAGATCGAAACTAAATACTCTAAACTAGAAGTGTTCCAATTTTCGATATATCGAATCGATATAAAATTGAAACTCTGATATTGAATCTTGTTGATAATTTTCTTGGCTTTAGGTGTGGACATTACCTTTTACGAAACTGACAACACTGGCGCGAACAAAATTATGTTTCAGTTTATAAACATTGTTGGAAGCGTCGTGTCGTCTTATGTTCTGTTCTATGGTAGTTTTATAATCCTGTGGGTTTTGCACTGCGAGGTATGCCATCTTCGAGTAAGCGAAATCGCATTGTAATATTATCTCTGAGGAACCTTTAAATTTTATGCACTCTGTGGCTTCTGGAACAATCGAATGTTCTAACTCTAGCTGGCCCCTATTAGGATAATCGACGTTCTACTGTATTTAAAATTTTCGAATAGAACTTATTTATGTGTTTTAATAATCACATAATTTCATAAAAATCTTTTGTATTCACCTTCAGACAAAAGTTAATCTAACCAATCTCGAATTTTCTGAGGCTGTGCGTCATCCATTCAACTAAACTCGATTTTGCCTATTTTTATGAACGAGTGTTTGTAAAACTATATTGATGATCAAATAGTCGTAGATCTATATTGATCAATGATTGGCATTTATAATAAAATATATGTAGGCATGTACTGACCAATAGATACATGTAAAAAGTTAACGAGAGAAAATGATCGCGAAACATTCAAAGTGAAGATGACACTTTAGCACCATCTGTTAGCCTTGCCGAAAGACAATCTCTCAGTCAAAACTATCCGACTGTACTATAATAAAAAGAGATAAATGGAATCCACGATGAAATAAACAAAAATGTGTTCAATTTTGAATGCTTTCCCTTTGACTCTTCACATAAGTAAACCTGAAACATTTATAAACCTATTTATAAACAAATATGTCATATGAAAGGGCATCTCATCAATTTTTCGAGTATTTATTCAAATATTAACACATTAAAGTTAGTGAACATCTATTTTTAATGACAATGGCGTATAATACATACACTGCTTATCAAATGCAGACATTACTGTAATAACATTATGTGTAATAAAGGAACAACTTGAACAAGTGTACTCAAGCAATACCGATATTGAAGACAAGGCTTGTTAAGGACAGAAAAACATATTTCAAACGTAAATAACAATAAAAATATGTAACTGTTTGCTGACTAAGTGCATAACAATTCTCAGACAGAATATTTAGTAGATATTTACATTTCTTTTATCAGGTAGGCCTATTCAATGTTAAAACATATTTTGTATTAATTTATTTTCTTTTTGCAAACTCTGTGTACAATTATGTGCCTTTCTCATCTACAAAGCTTTTATGTAAGGTGCTCGGGAATGACTGATTGATTATATACGCACAGTGACCAAGAAGCAGGTTCGAAAGCAGAAAATAGACAGATATTTTCAAGGAAACATCTCAGCATGATTTTGGCTATTGATGAGGTTTCTTGAAAAGTTACCAGCACAGGGAATAACATGGCGTAAAAGCATGTCAAATATTTAGAGTTCGACATTAAGAAACTCCACGTTTCTGACATGGATTTTCATCTTTGTAGAAGATCTTGGGTTAACCTTGAGCCTCAGATAAGATACTTGAACTGCTGATGATCTCAACCAAGCTATTTTGCTTTCGTGAGAAATTATAATTATTCATCAATGCATAGATACCTAAATGAAACAATCCTATATCATTCATAAAGTTAATCCAGGGCTAAGCCACATACAAGAAGTTTAAACTTAATATTTGTCAACAATACTATTCCCTCTGATTCACTCTTTCTAATTATTTCTTTAACTACTCATTCCAGTACCTCCCTCAGGTCAGGAAAATATGTATAAACACATGTCAGTACACGCAGCAAATAAGCAAGCATATACAGGGTATCCGTGAAATAATGGTGCAAACTTCGAGAGGGGATTATTTACATGAAAACAAATCCTATTGAAGAAATTTAAATGCGTAGTTCCGGAGCTACATGGCTTTGCGTTCAGGAGCTTGTGGGTTCAATCCCAGCGGTTGACAATCCTAAGTTTTATTTCCAGGGATTTTTCCTCAGTCATGGCAGGAAAATTCCGGGATGGTACCTTCAACACAGGCCCTGGACGACACATTCCCGCACCCTTTCCTCGCCTCTATCCCAATCTGAGCCTTAGATGTCTGAAGGACACAAATAAAATATTGAACTCTTACACATTTCGCAACGTAAGTATTTTATTGTGAAGGAATTAAATAGTTTATTGCAGAGACACAGTGTATATCCGTATTTTGATAGAAATGAATATGTACCTTGATAATCAACTATATGTTTAGATATGTATTGACCTAATCATATTGTTGATATTAAGCCAAGTGTGAATAGACTAATATTGATACAATCAACGACCGCTGCCCATTATCTGTTCGGTGAAGATCACCCCCGTTAATCTTCGTCTGCACTTTCCATTGATTTATATGGGAATTGTTTCTCTCATTTAATACCTCTCCGAAGTATTCATGTTCTGCTTTCACGTAATTTGCAAGTATGAATTTGACTCTTACAGAATTTTGCAAGTATGAAGTTTCTGCAAATATAAGAGCATAATGTGTGAATATATTTTTAATATAAAACCCAATACGTGGACGTGAAACCATATCCGTTGCATTTGTATAAAATATAACGCTTCAAAATAAATATATCGAAATATTAGGCGAAAACAGAAGTTAATAATTACACTGCTGTGAGAGATAAGGCGACTAAAACAAGTCCCTTGTAAATCAGTGGAAGCTGCTGACCAAGATAGACGGAAGTGAACTTAGATTTCCTCTTTCTCTGGTTTGCAAGAGCTTTAAGTGCTGGCTGGCTATTTAAGTGAACATATGTAAAATCCTTTACTTTCTCTCTTGTCCGTTGAAAGTCGTTTTAGCTATATTGGTTTGTTTATCAATACTCCCTCATAATCACTTCCGTATTCGTTCTATCTTCTCTATAAGAAAATATGTTTCCACGACTGAATTCTTCTCTGATCTCTAACTTCAAGATTTCTGATTGGTCCCTTTAACGTGACTTGTCTTCAATTCTATTCCAACGTCATAATAACAGAACATTCTGTACTCTTGTAAAGATAAAAAGGGATTATAAAGATAAATAGGGATTATAAAAATAAAGAATATTCATAAAAGAAACTCGCCGAAAAGAGAACAAAACGTAACCCAAGAGCCGGTAAAGGTAGAGGCTAACAGAGAGAGAGAGAGAGAGAGATTGAATGCTAAACCGAACGCAGAGGCACAAGATACCCCCACAACATCGATCGACAGAATCTTGTGTGTATTTCCGGAGATTGAGGAATTATTCAGAAAGCTCTCCCTTTGCATGTGATATAGAGTGACGCAGATGCTTTTAATGAAAAAATTGAAAGCTGTAGATAGTGTCCACATCTCTCTCTCTCTCTTTTTTTTATCTTACTTCCTCAATGCATGGTGTTTCTCCCTCTGTCGTGTCCTATCAGCCTGCAAAACTCACTTCTCAACGTTGAATAATTCAGCGACTTTGTCCAATCATCTGACGAGTACTGCTGGTGGCTGTTCCCAGAGGTCGATGGATTTTCTTCCTCGCCGTTCACGTCCCACCCCACCCTGTGCTTAATCCCTTCTTTTGCCACGCATTCCATTCAATTCTTCTCGCAATTATATATTTCCTCTTTTTTTCTTGTTCTCCTCCACCTCACACCTCGTTCGCCACATTTCGAAATCCACAGATCAAGTGTTGAAAAGCCACAGTTAACTATCTAAAGCTTTCGTTTCCGTTTGTTACTGAGAGTGCTACTACATAATTCCTTCCTACGGGAGAGAGAATTATGTGGTTTCCACAACGCTTTTATTTATTCTCTACGCTTTCTATCCTATTAGCAACTTGAAAAGGAAGTTCGTTAATGATTTGTCGTATCCTGTTAAGTTCACTCTCATACCTAAAATTCTCACTAATAGCTGTTGATCAAGTTTACAGAACTAATTCTTTCGTGTTGACCAATAAGAAATAGAGATTAAAACTTTGAAGCAATTCAAACTTTTTAAACTTGATGAAATTTTGTAATGTTGCACTTCATATCTTTGCTGTAAAAATATATGTTCTTGTTTTTACATTGTAAAAGTATATTTTTGTACATCTCAAACAATTCAACGTTTCACCGTTTCTAATTATACTTCTTTTTTTTTTTAGTTCCAAGCACTATTTCAACAGTTCGTGTAGACAGAAAATGATCAAAGGATTTAGTTTTTAAGTTTGATATTTGCACAATAGGTGGCAGTACTGAATTAATATTCAATATAGATATAAAATAAACATTAAGTGTATTAAGCTTGCCTAATATATAATTGGGAAATCATCTTTGAAGCATTGTGCATGGAGACTGCATTGTAAACTAAAGTATTTTTGCTTATGCCAGCTTTTTTAACTGATTAAAAAGTAGAAGGTGACTGTAAATTTGTGCACAATTACCTTTTTAAGTGGTTTCTTTCAAACGTTGGTCGCCTATCTATAATGTAGGCTGCTACCTCAAAGAGAGCAGAGAGAGAGAATTGATTTTAGATTTGTTTCCAGCGAGCTCGATTTTTTCATTCTTTTGAATCTGGTGATTGTAATGCTGATAGAGCCCTTTCCTATTTGTTAATCTTGTCCATTCAAAAAACAACTCGTTTCACCTATACACACTTCACTACCTTGTCATTGGGTTCGCCGTAAATTCATACTATAAAGATATTTATGCCTTGTTTTTCTTATGTCTGTCTGAACATAACTTTGGAATAGAAACAGCGATTTCGAAGAAGCTTCTTGCTTTTTGTAAGGGAGTTTGGCATAGCGGTACTATTATTGCGTCTTTAAGGTACATTGAAAGAAATAAAGTAGACAGAATCTTAACATAATTTTTTGTTTTCATTTTACATACAACGTTTGAATAGAAATTCGAACTACGATTAATTCTATCTTCTTAAACAATCCATATGGCACCTTAAACAAGCTTTTTTGTACTGGCTATAAGGAAGGATTTGAGTAGCTTAAATGCAAATAAAACGATCACATTCTTTAAAAAGTATAGATTAGAAAAAAAAAGTATATCACCTTCAGGTAAAAAAGTCATGAACAAAATAGATAAGAAATCTTATCCGCTTGCTCTGCCTTCTCCAATATCTAATTAAGATGAAACTTTCCTTTTTGAATGTAATTAATACCCAGTCATAAAATGGAAGTGAAGAAGATGGGTCAGTAGTATCCTTAGGACCACCGAAACTGAACCTTGGACAGTGGAAACTGAGAAGAGGTCATGAGGACGATAAATTCAGGTTTTCTTCGTATCATACTGAAACTAGAATCCTCTAGTTCGACATCTGGATGACATTCCGATAGAACATTTAAATGTTAATGGTAACCGCGTACACTCCTTCACGAAACTGACGCTGGTTATTTCAGTGGCCACCTACTTCCCCTGATCTTAATCAAACTGAAAACTTATGGGATGTAGTGTGGGGGATTAAGACACAAATTTTACGAAATCTTACATGTTATAGGTAAAAACATGAAACTTGGTATACATGTAAATTATGAGAAACTAGTTATTTTAAGGACTACTCAATGAAAAGGTTTTCTCAAAAACTGATTTTGGCAGCTATTTTCTAATGTTGCGGCTCATATTTGATGCTAGTAATGTCTAATACGCTTAAAATAACTAGTTCGTTAAAATTTACATTTGGGGAAGTAAATGATGAATAATTTAACGAAAATAAAACTAAAGTAGAACCATTCACTCAAAAATTATAACCAAAAAAGTGATTTGGCAGCCATTTCAATATGGTGGCTCAGGGCACACGATGTGAATGCCTACAAAGCTTAAAATAACTAGTTCATAATTTACATTTATGCCAAGTATCGTGCTTTTACCTTATAAATGCACAATTTTGCACTAAGCCGCCACGTTAAGTTGGAACCACTCCTTGAATTGCAAGACGATACCCTGTTTATGGTATAATACACAGTTTTCCATTAAAAACGCAACACTCAAAAGGGAAACATCGGAATAGTGCAAAATTTGCAGAATACAGGTGCATGTGTAGAGGACGGAAAAATAAACAACTGATTAGAACGACAGCTCCGTGACGCTTCAGGAGCGTCAGGGAATGAGTGTGTATATGGTCGAAAGATGACTCGTCGTCGAATGCGGCAGCCCTGCCAGCAAATTTCCACCTTTGATCGCGGAAGAATTGTGCCATATTGCGAGTGCGGTTTATGTTTCCGCGACATTGGTGCCCGTATTGGACAGACTGCGTCCGCAGTACATCGCATATGGACTCAATGGCTCCACGATGGCACTACGCAACATGACGGACCCCAACGACCGCGCTATACAACGGGCCGCGAGGGGGAGACGGCTTGTGCGTATGGGTCTTAGGAATCGAATAATCTCATCCCGAACACTGACACACGCATTGGAGGTGTTAAACAGCGCCCAGTGTCTTCACAAATAGTTTTACGTCGTCTGTAAGAGCGGGGTATATTTGCACGACGTCCATTGCTGCGGGTTCCATTGATTGCAATACATAGATATGAGCGACTGGTGTCACGAACGTCACATATGGAGAGCCGAATGGCAGGGCGAACCTTGGTTCTATCTGCAGCATTATGATGGCTGCATCCGTATCTGGCAGTATCGTGACACTAGGCTGGGCGACGCCTGAGTTTTGTATTGCCATGTCGGTCCGGCACCAGGAGTTATGGTGTGGGGTTCCATTGGATTCCTTGTCCGTTTCTGTCTCCTATACGCATTGACGGACATGTGACCAGCCAACGTCACATCAACAATGTATTTGACGCGATTGTGCTCCCTTTAGTATAGACCCTGCTGGGGATCACACTCCTGCAGGTGGCACACTGTTTCTCTGCTTCCTTGCCGGGCGCGTTCACCTGATCTCTCGCCGATTGAACACGTCTGATCCATGATTGCACAACTCCTTTCACGCCAGCAAACTCTCCCAGGTGCAATTGATCAGCTGTTTCATCGTGTCGAATCCCAGGAGCTGCAGCCGTTCTGAACGCCACACTGACCTTCAGCAGTTCTGTTCCGCTGTCACCACGTTGCCACGCATCATCGCACAGGACAGTAAGTTTAATATTTTGTTACTTACACCTTACGGCATCAATTTGCCAAATTTGTGGTTGCTGTCTTGTCCCTCATGTCAGTCAGTCGGATAATTTGGCGGTTTTTATGAAGGGTGAAGTTTCGAGCGTTAGTGCTGAGCAGCCACGGTAATTCGCTGGATGAGGACCACCACAATGAACACATTTGGCCTCTTCTTCTCTGATTTTTTTAGAACATTCAGAAGTCAGATGATTTGAAGCACATTTGAGGCATCTTGGAAGATTAAAGCACGAAGATTGAACGTGTCCGATGCGTTGACATTTGAAGCACTGTATAGCAGTTGGTCCTCTTTACATTTCAACTTGAATAGCATGATGAAGTAAATATCTCATTTTGAGACTATCCGAAGGAAGGATTTCTTTACTTAGAGTGACTGAGAAAAGCGGATATTGAATTTTCTGTTGCGATGTTTTATCTTTACCATGAAGTTGACTAACAGAGATGACTGAGAAACCTTGAATTGAGAGATCAGCAGAAATTTCTTCAACAGGAGTGTCGAGTGGCAATTTACGAATGACCACTTTAAGCGGACGATCATTTTTTTTTTGTTTTCAGCAGCAAATTGAAGTTTCTTCTGCACACAATCTGTTT
>JAGDQP010026190.1:0-23043 GCA_022664845.1 Lepisma saccharinum
CCATGAATGCAAGGCATGCATTGCATGCCTTCGGATTCTAGGTTATTTATTTTATTATTTTCCAAGGAGAAAACAGAAAAGATTTTGAGAAATTACGAAACTTCACCTGATATCCTAGACCAGAACCCGTAATACGAAAGTAAGTAGTTTAGTAAACTGTTCACGCGTGGCGCTGCAGTATTCTCGTCTATGTATGTGGGCGTCTACTCAAGATCTTTGTCGTCCGCTTGCCTGTTTATTGGGTGAATGAAGCGGGAGAAATCCAAAATGCATGCAAGGCTAGAAGTTGCATTCAGCATAGTTGCCATCTAGCCTGTGTGTGTTGCAGCGCTGCCAATGTATGTGGAATTCCACAAAATGTATGTAATTTTCACAGTTGTGTGTAATTTGCGTGGAGTGGAATTCTGTGTGGAATATCTCTGGATATTTGTATTTCCAGAAAAAATCACAAGATAAACTTCTATATGTGTAGCTCTTATTTTCTTGACTTTACTGAGGATACTTCCTAATTTTGCCTTTCATCTAGAAAAGGATAAAAGTTATGAATAACTTAATTACTTCCTCCTTAGTGGCAGCTGTAATTTCCGTGAGCGGCAACAGATGATAATTTTTGTTTCAAATTCTTTCTTGCTCTCGATGTCTTGTGTATACCCGCCACGCCATCCTATTCTTTTTATGTAGGAAAATATATTTACCACCCAAACAAGAAGAAATTATCACCTTTCCGGTAACCTTTTTCATGAGCTCATCGTTGAAAACTGGCATCCGATTGAAACACTTGTAAATCACCTGTGAAACTAGCATGTGTCGAACTTCGTTACTCGAGGTCTATGGCAATAAGAAAGAGGGAATTGCAAGTTTGTAAAGAACAATTAGATGAAAGTCATCTCTAATTCGCATACATACTTCTTAATAATAATAACAGTAATATTAATAACATTGCATGCCCAAACTCAAAAGTCAGGATACGCCACTGGTGGGATGTATTGTCCAACTGCGTTGCAAGAGACTATCAAAAAGACATTCTTGCCTCTTTCGACGCTAATGAGAGCAACCACTTCTTTTCTCCCTTCTTGGCAATGAGATTGTTTGGGTTGTTGTTAAGAAAAAACACTCTTTCATCCACGTTGTATATACGCTGTGGTTTTGTGCTGACACTAGTCGTCGAAGTAACAGATTTCAACAATTAAAAAATCACTCACAACTTCCTTATTAATTTCCTCAGCACGACGAGCTCTTGAAAGTCCCTCAGACTTTCGTAATGATAAGTTCGGATGTCTTTTCACGAAACTTGAAAAACAATCTTCACCAGCTAATCCTTTGTGTTTCCAAGGATGCGGAATTTGATTTATTATTACATGTCGATGCACAGCTTTACGAATCGTTTCAGGGGTGTAGCCTAGTCTTTTTCCAGCGAGAGTCAAAATTCGCAACACGAATTCTTCCTCGTGTTCTTCTGTCAGTACTGTGGGGTGTCCTATGACTTTCGGTTTTGCACTTTGAAATATTTCATCATTATCACCCAAGGTTAGTCTCAACCTTTCGACCTGCAATTTCCTTCCCAAAGTTTCAAATTTACATTGCAGAGCTGTGAAGCTCCTCGTAAACTCAAATCACCTTTTGTTACACTTTGGATGGCGTTCTCCATGTCTTCATTATTTCACTCGTTGTATTTATTTTTGATTTGTATGTTCGTACCATCTAAAAAGAAAATGAAACGTTTTATTTAACATAGATGCATGATATAGTCTAAACCAGAAATACAAAATTAAAATCCATAAATTAAATAAATTGACACCTGACTCAAATAGCCCCGTTTCGCACATGCTTACGTAGGAACGTACTACTTTCACACTAGACAGAGGAGAGCACCAAAAATGGCGTTTATAACATGCGGACGTTCTGTTTTACGCGTACGGTAATAATTTTACAAATATATGCATTTACACAGGTTGAGCATCTTATATCATACAGCCACTATTTTATATCAGAGCAAAATATGAAGTATTGCAAATCACCTTGCTCAGAATAGTCGCAAATTCCCAGCAACTGATAAGAAAGCAGCAGATCAAAGACCCACACACCCTTCCCTTTGCCAACGAACTTACAACTGAAGGCAGGTTCAGCGTATTGGTGCGCATATTAAATGCGCAGTAGCATTTTTTTCTTATGTTTGACCCAAATTGCCCCTTGACTCAAATAGCCCCGGTCTACCCTATATATGATGTACATAAACATCGGGAGGTGATTCCCCACATCAAATCAAGAAGAACCGGGCAATAAGATGCAATCTCTCTGACAACAAATAAACAAAATGTTTGAAGAAAGTACGCAATTATTACTCCTGACTGTTATGCAACCACGCATTTCTAATGCTTAAAAAATTTTATCAAATGGAATCTGCTTGAGATACTGGCTCGGCACAAACGAATCATTGTTGCCTGGTGGAAAGGCGTTCCATTCAGAGAATTTCTGAGAATCCCCTGTTTCCTCTGCGGAATCTCACGAACATCTACTGTAGAATTTCCTAATATGCATTTTTGGATAGTGCAGATTTAAAGCCCTTGACGTTACCATTCCTCATCAGCTGTACTGTTCGTGGTGTTAAAAATATGAAGCTGTAAAGCTAATTTTCTCACGATTTCAGCAACCTTTATCTCCAAAATGCGCCTGAATTTCCAGCAGGTTCACTGGAACTTTTTTCTTTATTTTTTGGTGTACTGTCATCCCTCGAAGTTTTGTAGGTGTATTACGTTACCACCGTTAAAAATACAAAATAATAAATAAATAAATAAAATAAAATTAATAGGCACTTCAAAATAATAATGGAATTCTAAAAGTACAACTGAAGCCTCTAACAAAAGCTGCAATTATAATAATCCTTGTTTCTAAAAAGAAACTTCTAGGTAGTAAAAGTCTTCATTTATGTACCTTCACGGCATTCTATTGAATTAGTTTTCAAAAGGACGGAACGTAAACATGATTTCTCTAGAAGCATCTGAAAATCCATTTTGATTTGTACATTTATTATGCCCCCACTGTAGTCAAGTACCAGTGAATCTTAAAGATTTAGTCTCTGCAAGGAAATTCACGTCATCTGCAAAATCACAAGTAGTACGAATGGAAATATTGATCCTTACAAACAAGTTTATTTTAATTGGGACGAGTGCAAATAAAGAAATAGTTCTCAGCTAATGTTTCTCGCATTACAAGTGTGAATCAAAGTAATAGTCCATATTTTATATTTCTCTCATTACAAGTATGAATGAAAACCATGGAGACATGGTGAAAAAACTGTACAATGAAGTTAATTTCTCGTTTGGTATTGGAACAATTTCAGAGAACAGAAGTAATAATGAAAAATAAAAAAAAAACTTGAATGGTAAGGTTGCTAACCAATGCTTTCAGGAACACAATAACTTAATATTTTCCAGTTTTATTAGTGTTCACAACGTGGAACCTTTGTTCTTACAAGAAAATTTAGTAGAACAGGTTCTAATTGTGTTGGCAATAAACACGCTTCTTCTCTATCGAAAAAAGAAATAGAAAAGCATAAACTATACAAGTACTCTTAAGAAATCAGTTTATTGTATCATAGAATCACACACTCAGCTATAAGAGTGCAATTAGCAGGTGCAATAATTATTAGTTTTTTATTTACAAGGTAGGCGCTCATGTATTAAGTCACTGCAATTACGTGGAAAAGATAATAAAATTACAATTTAAAGTTCAATTCCTTCACTCTGTTAATGAACATAGTGTTCGTTGTCCACCCGTTATCTACCACAGTATTTTGTAAGACAATTTAAAAGTCATTAAGCCTCATATATAGTTACTCAGAAGGCAGTACGTTAACAGAGTCTGAAAGAAACAAACAAAAGTCTCCTGAAACCAGATTAGTTGGAGCATTTGAATGTAATCCATTACTGTAGAAATTACCTCAAGATAGAATAAATCAACCTTACGCCGAATTCATGGGTACATGGACCTGTTGTTAACTAGTATACTAGGTATTACACTCAGAGGTAAAAAAAGACTTCCGGGATAACTGTGGGGTTACCACTCGTACTTACTAGGCGTGATCATGGATTCAAGTTCTTTGAAGGTTCATTGGAATGAGTGGTTCGTAGCACACTTTACCAAAAGTTGTAGGTCCCGTTCTTCTAAGCTCATCAACTTATTTAAAATAGAATCTCAAATGCATTTCACAATGTAGTAGATGATGCATCTAAAAGTGTGTGAAAATTACGATTCTAAAAATTTCATAACATCATTTTATGTGTATTTTGTGATTTAAATAATCTGTTACCTATCTTTTCAGCTATTCCACACCGAAATTAAAATTTCACACATTGGACATATTGAAATAAGAAAATATTATACAAAATATATTTCTTTATCAGATAAGAAACCGAAAATGTGAAATAGAATTTCTCAGTTGCTTTTTAAGATTCTTTTCTAGCAAATTAGGCATTTCCAGACACATCCTGCATTAACCAATTGACTTAAAATTATAACAAAATGTTGTTTACTTTATAAGCTTAAGATAAATATCTAATTAAAATAACATACATTAATTGGAGAGTCCTGTCCTGTCAGACTAACTCAAAGACAGAGTTTTCTGTAAATCAATTCTAAGTTTAGTCCAACTGTCGATACTCTAGAAGGCAAAAAATATGATCCAGTACAAAGATCATATTACAAAACGGCTTCATAGTTTCTAAAAAGTAAATTCGTACATTATAACTACAAAAATTTCAATTCTATGATTAATGAATAATATCGAAGTCGCCTCCATAGGTTTGACAATACAGCACACACTTCTGATATATGAAAACTTTTGTAGGTTTTTCCAGGTTTTGTCCTTTGTCATACCAAGAAAATGTCGGAATGGGACATCCAAAATAGGTCCTGGTCGACTACCTTCCAATATTCTCTCCACTACCATAACCCGTAACCGAGTCAGAATTGTCTAAAGACAATAGAAAAGTTCAAGCTTTTATACTTTCTTTTCATCAATTCTACAATCGTTGTAAGCGGTGTTCGTGTTCGATTTGTAATAAATTAAAAGAGACGATCTAGTGATGAAAAGAGACGATCGAAAACTAGTGGTTGCTGTTAAGTTTTAACATGCTACCTATTTGGCAAAAATACAAAGATTTTTATTCCTGGTTGGGATGATATTCAGAATCAACAATCGAGAATGTAATCCTCATACACCAAGGAAAAACCCTGACATCCTCCCGACAAGTCGAACGCAGGTTGTAAGCTCCAAGAGTTATGAGGATGGTTGTACGGTAGACTAATCTTTTCCTAAAGCTATCAACTAATGGAAATTGAAATCATATTGTTACGCTATGCTCTTTTGTACAGGTTTCATTCTTGCGCTGGTAGAAATTAATAACAAAAATTAAGTGATGACCATATAAATTTTAGTTTCATAAAGAAATGGTATAAACATGTTCATCTCACACGGCCATTTATATATCTTTTCAACATCATAAAGGCAAAGAAATGTCTCAGAATCTACCAGAGATATATAAACAAGACATAAGGCTTTCTTAATACCAGTTTTTCAAACAACACATCGAAATCCTTTAAACCAAACCAGTTTTTCAACGTAGCGTCTTTCAAACACAGAAAGACTTTTAAATTAAAGAACTACCACATTGCCCAAGCGGAAAGTAGAAAACCTATGCAAATTATGGTGTAACTTTCTACGGTGAAACCTTCTTCTTGGGCAAAGCTGAATGATTCGGACTAAAATAATTTTTCGGATGCATTAAAATGATTAACTATCCTCCTCATTTGTAATGGAAAGCATGTCAAATACTTGATCTTAAAGTCTTACGGAACACGTATGCTTAAGTAATCCTATGTCAACATCTTCTAGTAACTAACTACTCATGGTTATAGATAAACACATCGTCCACACTGTCATTGTCTTTGTTCACCCTCACTAAATAAAATTCCTTCATCCTTTTTGTCTGAAACGCCTTATCATTCTTAGTTCTTCATCTCATTCGGTCTCTTTCTCTTGATGCGTGTACCTTACAAAATTTATCACACTTAAACTGCTATTATTTACTGTATATTCTTGAAAGCTTTATTGAGTTTAAGATTTTTAATAACAAATGCGATTTATGTAAAGAATATTTATTTTTTATTGCCTTTTGGTGTTACTGTCTTGTTCGCACGTTAAATTCACTTAGTATCAAGGACAGAGACTCATTTGACATTTGAACTAATTTGATAGGTAAGTTTGATGTGAGATTGTGGAAGGTCAGTTGGACATGAAATACCCATACGGAAGAAGATATTTCCATTCTTACTATTTTCTTTGACTTTTATGATATATTCAATCGAATACGGGTTTTACAATGGCAAACTATGGGTTACTGGTTGAATTACGTTTCCAGCAGTAGGTCTGAGAACTAAATTTCGTGGAATGTAGGCTCTGGAGCAAGCGATAAAATATTAGCAGCTAAGGAATATTGATTGCTTAATAAGGTATATTTAATCAATCAATCAACCATTTAGTGTGTCAATCAGTAATTCAGTCGGTCAATTAATCAATGATTCATTCAATCAATCATTCAATCATTCATTCATCAATCAATCAGTCAGTCAGGTAATCAATCAATCAGTCAATCAGGTAATCAATCAATCAGTAATTCAGCCAATCAATCAATCAATTAGTCGGTCATTCATTCATTCATCATTCATTCACTCTTACATTCAATCATCCCATCAATGAATGAATAAATCAGTCAGTCATTCAATCAGTCATTCAGATATTCAATCAATAAATTAATAAATGAATCAATCATTCAGTAAGTTAACCAGTCATTCAGTCAATCAATCAAGTAGTTATTTACTCACTCACTCACTCACTCACTCACTCACTCACTCACTCACTCACTCACTCACTCAATCAATCAGTCATCATTTTCTATCTATCTCCGTCTACATCTATCTATCTATCAATCTATCTATCTATCTATCTATCTATCTATCTATCTATCTATCTATCTATCTATCTATCTATCTTTTCGTTCGTTTCAATCCCTCAATTCGCCTATCAATCTATTAATTTATCTATTACAATGCAACGGTAGGCACATGCATGAGTTGTAACTACGGACAAATGAACGATAGATAACCTTGCCAATTATCGAGTTAGTAGTGAAATGTGACCAATAACAGAGAAATGAAAAATATAAACCTTGAAGCTACTTATGAAAACGTGTATTAGAGAATTGAGAATGAATGATTTGATTGCACATGACGCTGAATCAACATATATGTGCCTTCCAGAGAAAAGGGGGAAGAAGATGACATGGAATAGATGTTCGAAAATTTATAGCAGCATTCAAAAGCAGTGAATAAAACGCACGTGCGTCACGACCCACGAGAAAAAGCGTGTCTAACATAAAAGAATTTTACGAATGACAATTTTCTTGTTCTTTTAACAACAAAATGGATTTATGGACCTAACGGAACTAGTCTATGGAATTAAACATATAGTATGAGAGAATGAAAGAAGAAGACTGCACAAGGACAATACGAAAACCAATCTTTGCTGATGGAATTAGGAGTAATTGTTCTTAGTGGTATTTAAACGAACTTGCTTTTACTCGCATATTCCGTGCGTTTTGAATAAATGTATCCTTGATTCTTAAATATATGTAAGCATCTTTTTTAAAAGTGGTAAATCATAGCTTCTTCTTCTACCATTCTTCCACGATTCTACACTCCAAAACAAGTATTGTTATTATCAAGAAATTGCTCCTAGGGCTCTGTATCTGTTTTTAGAAGTAAATTTTAAAAGTATCAGGTTGCCTGGTAATTTATACAAAATCAGCAACTATTGATGACACGGGTATCCTTCCATGTTGCGTAATATGAAATTGTAAATAGGGGAACCTGGGTCGTATTTTACCCGATGAAAAAGTGGAAAGTAAGAAAGTTTTACAACCAGACATTAGCAGTTTGTGATGTTTATATTGAAGAGAGTATTACTAAATCCTACTAGCTAAAAAGGTGAGTGTGCCTTTACAGGCTTATTTCTATCGCAAATTGATTTCTTTCCCTTTTCTGCGATGTCCTCAATGAATGGAAGGTTTCCTTCGACACCTAGTAATTAAGGAATCGCAATTTTGATTCGGCTTCCCGTATTTAACGCATGTTGTTCTGAATCTACTTTAAAATATATATCCCGTTCTTAGAAGAGATGCTCAGTCGGAAGAAGGTACTAATAAACCACAATTGGTTCACGTTACCTAGAAATCTTCGGGCCTCAAACCTGCCTCCGGGCAGAATAAGTGTAATCATTAACATCATCACATGTACGTACGAATGCAGAAGGAGATATGTGACGCTTTCAGCAGGTAAGAATTCATTTGTAGAATATGATCTGAAGTAGAATTATTTCAATAAGTTCAATAAATTTTTATGTAATATTCTATTAATAACGTTGCATCTATTAAATTCAAGAATAAAAGAACCAATAAAATTTTCATTTCTTTTATTTATTGACATAAAGAATGATTTCTGCTCAGATTTATTAGTATATAAACTCACGCACGAACACACACAAAATTACATATTTTTACAGTCTTGTTTTGACCTACAAACAAACCGCAATGAGACACTTAAAAGTATTTATATAAAAAAATAATACTAAATTATGTTAGATCTTCGACGCTTTTCAAACGTTGTCAATAAACAATGGAAAAATACAATAGGGTCTTTGCATAATTTGCATTTCCCTGAATGAATATTAAGTACTACAAAAAAAAAAAATGTAAATATCTGTCTTTTTAGGAAACCACCTTTCCCTACTTATATGAAATCTTATCATTGATTCAATGTCCGTCCATACAGTTTCTCTAATTCAGACAGTAATTGAATCAGTGATGGTTGTGTACGCATTTTTTATTGATGTACAAAAATACGTCGTGACTTCATTAAGGACACATAATCTACCTACTACGTCCAATAATTGTCATTGCATCGCTTGGAGTTGAAAAATGCGAAAGAGTTATTAAGAAAGAAAGACCATTATTAATTGCTCGTTACTGTGTATGAGAGAATATTTCTCAGTAATGATGATTAGTGACTCTCACGAACCTGAAGCTCACCCCAGGGTGAGAGAAGATGATAGGCTAATAGCAAAGTTGCAACATGAGGGTGAGGATTAGTGAGAAACAAAGACGTGATGGCGAGGACCAAATAAAGGCCTAAGAGTGAGGGTGTGTGTGTTGGTGAAGATGAAGTATGTCAGGGGGAGGTCAAAGTTGTAAAGTGAGGAGGAATGAAGTTGAGGGCTAAGCAAAGACGTGAGGGTGCAGACTAACTTGCAGCATGAATGTGAAAGCGACGCGGTGAGGGTGAGGGTGAGTGAGGCTTGATGACAATGAACACCTTTGTTATACATCATTCTTGTCTCATATTTAGACCACTTTTTTTCTCTTTTACGATATTCATGTTCATTGATGTTCCCAAAGGGAGGTTCTGGCCCGAAAGTCTCTAAACAAGGTGAACAAACCGACGGTGGTTTGCAATTGCCTTCAATCGAAACAAGATGACGTTCAACCTGGGTTCCGAACCACTTGTGTCCTCAGAGGAAATCGAACCTCGGACCCCTTGATTACAAGACAACGAGGGTTACCTCTCACCTACAGGAAACAATTATGTTCATTAGAAAAAAATTTTTCCGTATGTGCAGGACATAGTTGGCAATTCCGCTCAAAACAAGATAATGTGGTGTCAACAAAAACACTGGAAATAACCAGAATAATTTGCTTGAGTGGACTAAAATTATTTTTAAACAAAGTAACTAGTTTTTCTAACTCCAAAACTAGTTGGAGTTACTGTAGCATCGAATCTGTGTAGCATCGAGCCTGTGCCCTTTACTTTAAATATAGAGTGAATGCTTTAATCTCAGGGTTGTCTTAATATGCTATAGCATAAACTGTAAAAGTTCCTAAATATGAGCTCTTTTCATTGATTTATGAAAACAAAACTGAGTGACTGTTGCTCAGTGGTAGAGCCTTAGCTTAGTATTCGGGAGGTCATAGGTTCAATCCCAGTGATCGAACCTAATATCTAAGGTTTTTCCAGGATTTTCCTTAGTCACATCAGGCAAATTCCGAGATGGTACTTTCACTTCAGGCCCTAGCCGATTCCTTACCACATCCTTTCTCCTCCCCTATTTCGGTCTGAGCCTAAGATGCCTGAAGGCCATAAAATAAAATTCAATTATAGAAACGAAGAACTGATCTCTTACAGATCCATCTTGTGTAACTTATTAAGATACCCTGATGACTTCAGTGTTACTCAAGATGATACTATGTTTATTAAATTGATGGTCCAATCAGGGAATGACTAATGGCTGCATTAGTTGAAACTCGCAGTTCAATTATTATTAAATGTAGATTTAGTCTTCAAATAGAAGAGCATACATGTTAAAACAATGTTTTGCTTTAAAACGAGACTTCGAAACCCCTAATGAGGTTATATTAAGTTTTTTTTTCTATTTGTCGGTGTCTGTTATTAATTTCAGAGGATATGTTTAATGCAATATTTATTTACTCCTTTAAAAATCTTGCAGACTATTTGCAAATATGAAAGAACTTTATCATCAAAATATATATACATGAGTTAATTAACGATATTTAACTAAATTGTGAAGTAAGTCATAAGTAACCAAATTGTGAAGTAAGTTATAAACAAAGAGAATTTAGAGTAAATTTTGAAATAGCCCCCAACAGTGTATATTGTGGAATTTTTTTAAGGCTATTTGTAGGGTTACCATAATATTTGCGAACTAAATACAGACAAATTATTTACTAAACATTAAATAATACTTGACATTTTGTGAATAATTTACTGGAATTTTCTGCAAAACGGAAAATAGAAAATAACAATCTCTTTCACTGCTTGTGTATTTCCACATACTTTAGGCAAGTGCTGCCATCTGTTGTTTATAGAACCCTTTGGCTGTGTTTTACTGTAAGTTGAATTTTAATTTATTTTAAGGCCTTTAGGCATGTAAGGTTCAGGACAGGAAAATGTGGAGAGAAGATTGTGCAAGGAAGACGGCGAAGGCCTACATTTGAATAGTGTGACTGAGAAAAAATCATGGGAAAATCTGTCAGGATGGTCGACCGCTGGGATCGATCCCAGGACCTCCCTAAAGTTAAACTAACGCTCTACCACTAAGCCACGTTCGCTCGGTAGTCCTACTGTTAGTATTTATATGTAGCGCTGATTGAACTAATACACATATCACCAATATGTTTTGTAGATAATGTTTCCGTGGGGGGGGGGGGGGGGGCATTGTAATACGTGAGAGTCTTGGGATCTCTACTTTATATTACACATAGAAGAAGTTACAAAATACTATGCTCTTACTTCTTATGCAATGCATAAGACACCTATGTACGTATTATGGTTATACAAGGAAGGATTTGATTATTTAAACACTGCAAATGAGCGTCCGATCATAATAGTAATAATGGTCGAAGTTGTAATATGTAACATTCTATTATTTCTTCATTTTTCCTGTCATAACCATTCTCATATCTATTATTAATAAATTAGTAGGAAAGGGTTAGGTTAGGTTAGGTTAGGAAGGTCAGGTTTGGTTCTTTTTATTATACCCGATAGGACCAGGGCCGGATTTATACGTCTAGGCGCCCTAGGCCCATGACTTCCAGCGCCCCCGCCCTACCACCCTCACCACTTCCGTTCTTTTTCCCTTCCTACTCTCACATTATGACAAATGACTCTCCTCCGTTTTCTAGCCATTAATAATAATGACGAGATAACTCTGATAATGTGGTTATTTACAGGTACGTTTCAATAATATCATAACAATAAAATAATTCCATTAAATACAATGAGCAATTTTAATTAAATTACTGTAGGCTACTTGTTGAAAATATGTTAATTACACTGAACTAGAAAGTAATACAAACTATTTTTCAATTTTATTATTTACAATATTGTTATTATTTCGTTCACGGCTTTTATGCAGTTTTGAGGAGAATCCTAGCTTCAGCCATTTTTGTATTATATTTTTTCTAACATCACATATGCCACATTGCAATTTAGTGATAGATTTACAATTTTAACAATTACAAACTCTAAGATTTCCTAAATACCTTTATAAAGTTTTTAAGAAGAAAAAAACTACAAAAAATCTGAAAATTAACAATTCAAAACACAATACAAAGCACTAAAACTTCCTAAATACATTTATAAAGTATTCCAGAGGAAATTTCAATACAAATCTTTAAAGTTTTCTAGATAGGGGAGAGCTGCCTGAATCGCACCAGTTCCCCCCAAAATGAATATTAATAAAAAGGAAATGACATAATCCATTGATTTGCTATTCTCTCGTGTAAAGGGGTATTTCACCTTTTATAAGAAAAATTTTATTTCAAAGAAAGAAAAATTAAATTTTATTCCTTTGCAAAAGGTGCCATTTAGGCAACTGGTCTGCTAAATCGCACCACACGTAGCCTAAATCGCACCGCAGTTTAAAATATATAGAACTAATACGTATCGACCAAAACAACAGATTGTAGCATACCTTCTGTGTCAGTATAATATATTTATCACCTGTAATAAACTACTGAATAATAAACAAAAAGTAAAAAGAAAAAATGGAGTTATGTTTGCCTGGAAATAAAGAATGTCATGTTCAATGTAAAATAATTCTGTGTACTTTCGAACAATCAACATGACCAGTTCCATTCTTTGTTAAGTTTTAATGATTCTGAATAAGTTGTGGCTGAAAGTCTGTAGTGTCCATCATGAACAAAGCACTATTTGCACAGTTCACAAGTGTAGAAAACAAGTTCCTCATCTGCAAGTCCGGAACACGATTCATGAACCCATTTTGTGCACACGATGCACTGTACCATATCTTCCTTCACACTTTCTGCACAGATGTAACAAAACCAGTCAGTGTCAGTTGTGTCTTGGTTATTAAACTGATCACACAACTTCACTTTCTTAGCAGTAGAGCGAATTGTTTTTTCCCTCTTCCGTAAACTGTCGTTTGGTCCGTCGCGTGTCTGAGTTGACGTGAACGGTTCGCTTCTGTGTTCAAACTCGAATCGTCGCAGCTTTCTAGCCTGTTGCTCAGCTCTCGCCTTCTGTATTTGTTCTAGCTTTTTCTTGTAGGGGCTGGAAGTTAGTAGTTCTACCCTTTGGGGTCCTTGTACTCTGCTCCTAGTTTTGTTTTGACCTGTCTTCAACTTCGGCAAGGGGCTTAATGTAGACACTTTCGTAACAAGACTCCTGGGATAAATTTTGTTTCCTGTTGTAGACTCTGGGGTCTTCAGATGATGTTTCAGCAAGATCATTTGTCGGACTCGGATCGTCGACAGCACTTGGTTCCTCTTGGTTTTGCTGAATGTATTTTTCAGCTGCAATTAAATCAGCATCTGTAAAGACGAATCTATCGGTTGGCCAGACACCACTGGCTTTGAAACCGGCGATCGCGTTGCTCATTGTTGCAGCTCGGGGATAAGCCTCGGCAATGATAACGGACACATGCCACTGACGTAGAGGATGTACATTATCTCTGTGCCATTTGGTAACAGCCTCATCGTAATAGAGCTTAAAAGGTTTGAAAACTGCCACGTCGAGAAGCTGGAGACGATGTGTTGTATGACCAGGAAGTTGTAACAACAAAACAACATTTTCTCTTGCAATCCTCACAGCTTCTAAATTCTTGGAGTGTGTAGTATGTCCATCTAAAAAAAGAAGCACTTATTCTTCTGTTGAGGGCTTGACATAGGATATAAAATGCTTTAGTCATTTGATGAACAGTTCAGAATTGATGTAACCAGATTCTGAAACGTCCACCAAACTCCCTGGAGGAGCGCCACTAGAAAGAGAGCAGTCCATCCTTAGTCTTTTAAAAATAATCATTGGAGGCACATAAAACCCATTGGCATTTGTGCAACAGATAACAGTAGTGTTTACACCTCTTTCTGCACTGGAAATTGCTCCAACCTGACGCTTTCCCTTTTCTGCCAAAACCCTAGGAGCTTTCTTTTGGATAGTTTGAAAGCCTGTTTTGTCCACATTAAAATTCTGAACCCATTCAGTTTTTGGGGTTTCGTTTAAGAAAACTATAATACAATTTTTTGCCAGCCATCATCTTCTCTTTGTTAAAAAGGGTTGCGTAAATGGGGGTTAGCTTCAAGAACCTCAAACGCTAGCTAGCTTCCTTACACCTGTTGGTGTCAGTTCAAACAAAGACGCCTCGAATTGCAAAAAAAACTTGAACTAATTCTTCTTCTGCTTCCTTTGGTATTGCAGTCTCCCTTCCATTGACCGCAACATTCACACCACGATCCACATTTCGAGCAACTTCTCCCCGAAAGTGTCGCAGAAATGTCTTCTTTGGTATTCCATATTTTTTACAACACGCGTTTAACCTGATTTTGCCTTATTTTTGTAAAGCAGACTTCATATCATATGGGGTCCAGGCACCATACACTTTTTTCATCTTCTCGCTTCTCTTCTGTTCCTCCATTTCCTCTTGACTCTGAAAAACAAAAGCAGACAACAACTTACACACATGGAACTAAAGAACTAAAGAAAATAATGTAATAATGATTGTTGGTGTGTACAAAGACAAAAATAGGAATAAATAATGTTCCTAAAATAAGCTCTAATCTCTGTTGTACTATTTCTAATGTAAATTAACCTAACTTTAAATTACCTGAAGTCAGTTATTTACGAGGGATCAGAAATTTCAAGAAATTTTAGTGTTTTCACCACCGCCAAGGCTCTCTAACTTAATGTTTTTTCCTAAATATTGTTTTCGTCTCGGGTTTTAAATAGGAAATTCGAATTTTCTCTTGTAAAGTGCACCCCTGAGAAAGTTGCGCCCCTAGGCCTGGGTCTAGTGAGTCTATACATGTCTTATAGGCTATTTTTATGACTTCCTTAACTTCTCTACCCAATCGAACAAATTCCTGATAGCAAGGTTTCGAATTTTCAATTTTATATGTATAAGATAAATTGTTTTAACCATAAGTTTCCTAATAATATCTTTTGTAAACTAGCACGGATAGTTTGGGACAGAGTTTCTTTTGCAGGGAACACATTTGACAAATATTTCATAAGTAATATCGTAAAGTTTACTAACTAAGTCATTAACATTATACTCTTTTAAGCATTTCCAATCAACTTCCAGTATACTTTAAGGTAGGTTTAATGTAGTTCATGACATGGTTCTTTTGCGCCCTTAATTTCGTAAATATTCTAGTGGTTATCTTGTTGATAACTTTTAGTAAATCATAGAAAAGCTGTCACTTTATCCTTGCCTCCTTCTGGAAGTCACAAGATGGGCACCCTTGAAAGGGGCTTATTTTATTAGAATATACTCTAATTATGTTTGTTACCGAAATTTAACTGCTAGCATCACCCTTCTGTTATGTCGTCTAGAATTAGCTCTATTTCCTATTAGGATATAAATTGGATGGTCTTCTCGCGTTAGCTTTGTGCAGTAGCGGATGATCTTCGCTCTAAATTTTTAGGATAGAATTCTGACCATCTCACCGCCAGTAATGCAGTCTAGCGCCTCAACCAAAAGTAATTAACAGAGAGCAACTGATTTTAAGACTTGAATTCAGCGACCTTGTTTTGTACGACCGTTTGAAATATTCTGACACTAAAGCTGACAGATCCTTTTCATTTAGGTTAGTTTTCTCCAGTCAAAGAATTGTTGTTAGTTTCATTATATCTGTACCTGAAAGCTAGAACCACGTAAGTCAAGTTTTGCCAAACGTGTTAAAAGTTGTTTTGTACAGCATCCTGAAGGTTTCAAATAATGGTTGCTCGATTTTTATTGTAAACACGTTAGTAATGTAAAAAAGTAAGTTTATTATGTGGTTTGTCCATTTAGTTTCTATGTGAAACGAAATTGATTTTTCTTTTTCTCGAAAACTAGGATTTGTGACTTACGCGCATCTCAGGTATACAGATACAAACTGTAGTACCTAGTCATCAGGTCAGACCTAATGTGCATTTGTATGAAGGTGGTTTAGTTAATTTTTGTAGAAGTTATTTTGCAATACTTCATTTTCTAACCAGAGTGAAATGATGAAGGTGTATTACGATGGAAGTCCTGATGAACGTTCATAAAGTGAACCAATGGTGGTTTATCATTACCTTAATCCAATGGATGTGATTTTACTATCCTAAGGACTGGAATTACAATTTAAGGTGGATTACATGTTGATACATTCATTGTACCGCCACCACCGGAGATAGAAAGAACATGGGAGTCTCTTACTTACAAGGTGTAGGCAATCATCCAGGAGAGACGCTAAAGTTTTTTTTTTATCTTAAAATTTTTTGGTCATACAGACTTTCTGGTATCCTCATTGCTTGTGTTGTAACTCTCGCTTCTTTCTAGGCAAGGGGTCTCAGGTTCGAAACTATATACGGACACAAGTGCGTCGGGAACTCCTATATAAACCATAGGTCCTAAGCACGTCTTCGTTATCCGACGAAAAGCAATGACAACCACCATCGATTCAACTTGCACAGAAACCTACGGAAAATAGACCTGCCTTCGGGCAAAACGCTTATCATCATCAGCACCACAGACTTTTATGACCTAATCTCGTCACAAGTTTAGTTTGATAGATGATGTCACTCGACGAGCACTCTCGTGGGAAACTGGTCAACAGGGAGTTATTAGAGGTACCCTCTTAATATTTTCCTGGTGAAACTGTAAGAAAGCATGAGAAACCACAGTCAGAATGGCCGGTATCAGGACCTAAAACCTCCCAGCTCCCCCGCCCCCTTCCCCAATGGCGATCCAAACTGCATGACGTAGTTGTGTGAGTCTCGAAAGATGACGCGGGACGGGCGTAAGCCACAGTGCTGTTAGCGCCCATATAATTCATTTTATGCTTTATCGAAATATTACATACAATTGAATGGAAAGCGAACAAACATACATTATTCAATAGATCTTCTTAAGTTTACATCCGGGAAAACACGAACCTTTGGACAATAGGGGTAATTTCTAAGAAGTCGTGATTTCTTGCGTTTTTAGTGTATAGTATAAGGAGAAAAGATTCCCACATTAATACATATATGGATTTTCCAAGTTCAAATTCAGGGCTTAACCTCACAATTATTCAATCGCGTTTCAAGATAATATAGATAGACATTTTACGAAGATATAACTAAATGCTTAAAAATATGTAAAGTCGTCGAAAGTAGTACAGACCTAAAGAAACTGGAACAAGCACTACAAGTTCTTTTTGTAACCATTCATTGACTTGCCATGGGCTCAGATACTTAAAATGCATGTGTGTGCGAGTTCTGCTCCCGGTCGTACTGACTTTGGTGTCCCACGATTTTCTAAATTTCAGTGCCTATGTCTGGCTGCTAAGTTTTTTATTTTGGTCTTTAAAAGTATTCTCCTAGAAACGTCATTCCTTTTACACGAGGGTAACTTGAGCTACAACTGTCTGTTCAGATCAGAGAAAATTAATTTAAAAATATAGGAATAAAATTCAAACAAAAATAAATAAAAAAACTCTCTCTTTTTTTTTAGTGCCTCCAGCTGTAAAAATTAATGACTGCCTTATACGCTGTCGCTGTTAAAAATGGTTTATTGAGTGTAAATAAATTCCTTCTGCTGTTTCCGTGCCGAAGCTGGTAGAACGTTGGCTAAGCAATCGGATGGTCACGGGAACGATCCCAGCGGTCACCTGTCCCGACTGAGGTTTTCCATGTTTTTTCTTGGTCATACTGTGACCTTCTCACTAGCCAACACCATGTCTTGCATACAAACGCGGCCTCAGCATGAGATGCCGAAAACCCATAAAATAAATTCAAAGGACCTACCCAACACAGTCAATTGCCATTTACGGTGAATGAGCAAAGCAGCTACAAGAAATATAGAAACGGACCCCACTGATCTGCAAACGTAATATGCACCAAAAACTAATAAAACGAAAAAAAAAAGTGTTCTTTCAGCCTTCTACTTCCCATTTACAGCTTCACCACATCCTCTCAGTTATAAGAAGTTCTGGCAAGCAGCATTCGCTATAAACATAGCTTAGATTGATGTATTGGGTAATTTTCTGAGTGTGCTTTGCTAGGCCGACATCGCTAACACCATTACTTGACGAGATAGGACATCATTTTGTAACGATGCCGTACAGTTTTTGAGCGTCTGTCGCTCTTAAACTAACCAGATCTCGTAATTCTTCCAAAAAAAAACTTTCTTCTTTGAATTTAAGTCCTTTAGGCAACTTTGGCTCAGGAGGATGATGATGACGTAATGAATTGGTGGAATGAAGAAAGTGGGAGGGAGCGGGAGAACCCCAAGAAAACCCACGCAAACGGTGTTTGTCCACCACAAAGCCCATATGGCATGAGCAGGGATCGATCCGACAACCCCGACCACCAGAGGTGACCGCTTTACCAACTGAGCCACCGCGGCCGCGAAACTTTCTTCTTGTTTTGATGTAAATAAATAATCACCTTCCGAATTCTTTTTTTTTTAAATTTATTTTATAGCTCAGGCATCTAAGGCTCAGGTCGGGATAGGGTGGGGGAGAGAATATTGGAAGGTAGACGAACAGGGCCTGTTTTATAGGTACCATCCCGGCGTTTGCCTGGTGTGATTGCCCAGCCGCTGGGATTGATCCCAGGACATCCCGAATGCTCAGTCAATGCTCTACCAGTAAGCCACGGGCCGCTCGGTATTCTCCCCACTAAGTTTATTCCAATATTTCAGTGACACGCTCTTGGTGTGCGCGCCGCCATTTCAAAATATGAGTTTAGTATGGTACCTCCCTGTTTTGCTTTTCTCTGTTCCAAATTGCCTTTTTTTTGGTAAGCGAAGTAAAAACAATGCAAGATAGAAAAAAAGAGACCTTGGTAAATACAATAACAGAAACTTTTCTGTTATTCTGTTTGTTTTTATTTCGTTCTCAACTACTGTTTTCGTTCCTGAATTCCATTTGTAGACCGGGTAGATCGTAAATAGAAACTAGCAACTTGTAGGAAAGGAAAAAACATGCTAAATAGGAAAAGGGATCTGTCGTCTATCTTGTTTATCAGCAACTTGAATCGAAGTGTCAAGTTTGGATATTTTCGTTGGGGAAAGGAACACAACATAAACTTATGAACCCTATATAAACTCACCGTTTGAAGTAGCTATTCACAGTTGCCTTCTGTGGTTCAATCCTACAGAACCAACCAGCAACATTCAACATGAAGCTTGTGAGTATACTTAGCCTATATCAAAACTCATTACTAAACTTTGCCCATTTTGTTCTATCACACTTTTCTTTTCCAATATTTGATTCACTTTGACAAATGTGTATCAAGAGAAATAACTATTGGAAGGTCTTTCAGTCGAGTAGCATAAGTTTGATGATGTTAGTTTGCAGACTAGGCCAGAAATACATAAAGACACTACGTTATTAGCTATTTTATTAACTAAATTATTTAGCGTTTTATGGTCTGAAGAGATATTAATGGCCTAAACCCGTCACAGGTCAGCGAGGTGACGTCCTTTGGCAAGACTCGAACTTGGACTTAATGGGAAATTTTCAGTCAAGAATCGAATTTGGGTGCAACTCTAGTCGTGATTTCAATTGAATTGAAGAATTCACTTGTATTTATGACCTTTAAGCATCTACGGCTCAGGCCGGGGAAGGGGAAGGGAAAGGATTCGGGAAGGTGTTGCTCCTATTTCCTGATTCCTGGCCTCCTATTTCTTCTTCCGTGTTGCCAGTAGAATACAGTATGCTATATTTTCTATACTTACTTTCGTTTATGGGCGGGCACAGCTAACAGCTATGGATGAAAGGACGTCATTTCATTGATGACGATTCTCAGCGATCACACTTCCGAGAAACAGATGCAGAAGGTAATGACGACCAGCTCCTTCGTTGAGGTATCACTCCGACTTTAGTCTCGTGAAACTAAAGAACATCCTGGTAAACCTAAGTCAGAATGACCACAGCGGGACTCTAACCTGCGTGTCTATCGATACTGGTTCCCAAATTGTTTACTATATGCAAGAGTATTTTAGCCCACATAGCATGTTAGCTTGTAACAAAGTTGTTATTCACTTGTTTTGATCTGGTTAAACTTGACTTTGTGTTGAACTTGATAACCAAACATGAAACAAACTTCTTGGAAAAACTGGTTGTTATAAATTATAACTACCCTAATTCAAGCTTGATGGAACAACCAGATATGAGAGAAAGCTTGTAAGCTTGAAATCCAATTGAATTTCATTTCATTTCACTGCCGTCTCTTCTTAGTGCGATGAAGTCCCATCACGTGATACGAATGTTTCATCGTAAGTTAATCTCCAGCAGTTCCCACCCTGTTACAACAGCCATCTCTTGTGAATTTGAAGAGCTAACTATAAATAGCGTTTAGAAAGCGAAGTAGGTCGGGTATTTCGTAGCACCGTGACTACAGCATGAAATCAGTGTTCTAAAGGACCTTAGTTCGGTTCGAACCCAAGTTAATGTTTATATATTTCTTTTAAGAAGTACATTATTTTCTTCCTCTCTGTTCTGTCAAAGCTGTTTCAATCTTGATTCTTGTAAACTAGACTGCGCGATTCAACCTTATTTAAACCTTTTTAGCTTGATTTGCTGAAACTTTTAACATCTATATCATGACATATTTATGAGGTTCATTTTTCCTTTATGTAACTTTTGATCTTTAGTTGACAAGAATAGCATAAATTTACCCAGTTTCACACAGCTAATTTCAGATTGAAAATTGTTTAAATCGTAGATAGCTTTAAAGATAACTAAATCATGAAAAACGGCAGTTCTTCGAGTGACGTTGGCAAGGACACTGTTAGCGGCACTCTATGTATAGGCGTACAGCTAGTTTCGGATCTAGCGAACTATAAGCCCGATTTTGATACTTGAACTTGCATTTGAAAGCTCTTTCCCATACTAAGACAGAAAAAAAATAGGTCGGTAGGACCTCCCTTGGACCCCAAGGGCGGTGCGAAAGAAATTTCAAAATTTCCCATTTCTGATGATAGCACTGATCCCCCAGACCATATAGACAGCCGAAACTTGCAGAATCTTTATCTACGCTTCAATACCTTTCAAACGGTGTATCAAACATCAAAAATCGGTGAAGGGATTCAAAAGTTACGACTTTTTTTTTTAGCCGAATCACAGAATTTTCAGAAATGACAGAAAAGTTTGTCTGTCATTCTGTCTGTCTTTTTGGTTTAGCCCTCAAATGGGTGGTACCGGGGGTTTTGGGGGTCAATTGCGGGCCCCAACAATACATATAATCCAGAATATGTTATCTTCTTTCGTAAAACTTTGATAAACTTTATTCTTATATGGGCCAGTCTAGTAACTGTGGACTTCGGTCCGTCACGATTCGTCTTTAGCTGTTAAAATCCACACCCATGCCCCTGCTGGGACTCGAACCCGGGATCTTCAAGCCGATGGCCTACGCCGCTGACCGCTTGACCAGCCGGGCGGCATCTTCTTTCGTCTTAAAAGTATTAACTTCAGTAACTTTTATTACTTCATAGGGGTTTGAACCCACGATCTAGTCCGAACCCATGATCTGCTTCACCTCATATTGTATTTGAAGTTTAAAGGAGATGTCGACTTGAAGAGTAGAAGGCAGTGTGTTTTGTAGAAAGGCACTACTAAGAATGACATGAAAATCATAAAAAAGTAATTAGCATCATGTGAGTTGTCAAAATGTAACAATAGCTATACGGTATATTGACGATGTTAGTCGTCTGGGAATTGTCACTAGGGCAAGTTCAAACACGTCTGATTTGCAAAGTAAACTTGCTGATTGCTGACTGATGCAATGTAAACTTGCTGACTGCTGATTCAAACATTTTGACTGAGATTTTCCCTAGATTTTCCTCAGGAATATTAGGCAAATATATACGTTATATTTAGAAATAGAGACCTTATTTCCAAATTCTTTTATTTCTTTTGTCAAATGTTGTGTACCCTGAAGAATGCTATTCCTCAAACTAGGGATAACTTAGACCGTAGAGTGCCAATTCAACATTCAAGTGAAACTTTAAACGAATGCCTTTCAAAACTTTAATTCTAGACACTTTTATGAGTATGAACGTGTTGGTATCAGTTAATTCCCTTGAATATAAAAAGATATATGAGAAACTTTTAATTAATTGTGTAGAAATTATAAACATTTTCAACATAGATTTACGTTCTTTTGTCTCTTTACGTTCAATATATAATCAGCCTAGTTTTTGTTCATCTCATTCATGTGAAGTAAGAAAGACTAGTGACAAGTAACACTTTTTAAAACTGTCAACCGTGGCAGTAGTGTGATCTGAGGTGTCAGGCTAGCGGGTCCAAGATTCTGGGTTGGAATCCAGACTGGGGCATGCATTTTTGCGGATTTAATAAACTTAACCGCTAATGGCATCTTGACGGGCCAAAGTTAATAGTTACTAATAATGAATCAAACAAAAGTAAGTTTTTCAAAAGCTTTTTGTTATGTATGACAAGTTATTTTACTGTTTTTGGATCTTTTGTTATATGCATATGTTTTATTTCTTTGCAGATTTTGGTACTGGCTTTATGTGCAGCAGCCACATTGGCCGATGTTCCTTTACTAGTGACAGATCTTCGTACTGAATATGCACCACCTGTAGTTCCAGCACCAGTCTATGGGCCTCCTGCCAAAGAATATGGACCACCACCGCCACCGCCTCCACCACCACCACCTCCTCCTCCTCCTCCGCCACCACCGCCGCCACCACCTCCACCTCCGCCTCCAGTAGTCTATGGACCACCTCCACCAGTATATGCACCTCCACCACCACCTCCACCACCGCCTCCACCTCCACCAGTCTATGCACCACCTCCACCAGTATACGCTCCACCACCCCCACCTCCTCCTCCACCACCTCCGCCTCCAGTAGTCTATGGACCACCTGCACCAATATACGCACCTCCACCCCCACCCCCACCTCCTCCTCCTCCACCACCC